>JAGXJF010000597.1:0-10325 GCA_019208055.1 Stipa capillata
TCTTCCAAGCGACGCGGTGTAAAGATCTAGCTGTAAACAACTAGGTCTGTTTGAAATCAATCTTTGATCAACTTATAGAACCATTTTTTTTCCATCTTCGGCATATATCCATGCATTTGCATTCCAAATTAGAATTCTAAACTGTTGTTCTAGGATTCCATTCAATCGAACGTGGTGAATTAGGAACCGAGGGTTTCAATAAGTTAATTTTCATCCACGGCTTAACCTAGCAACCAAACATACATTAAGGATTCCTTTTGCATCCCTTAAACCCTAACATTTTCTTTAGCTCCATTGTTTCAAGATCAAGTTTTAGCCAAAAACAAATAAACCTCCATCCGATAAGAACCTAGAGAAGTAATATTTCGGATAGGGCTCATACCAAGTATTTCAAAGTTTTAATCTCACTGTTCCCACAGTGTTTGATTTGCAATTTAATTGAAAATACAAAGAAAGGAACAAAGATTTTAAGGAAGAAAGAAAAGGAGGTTTTTCCTGGCATTGGGCCGTTCGGCCCATTCCCTCTGCTTTCTTGTGTTGCCGACTCCTCCTAGGGCAGTTCACCGCCGGCGCCTGCCCTTGTGCGCTGCTCCAGCACTGATCGATGGGGCCTAATGCAGAAATTCTCGCCACGTCCGTTGGCCACGCGTCCACTAGCAAGCCAATCCCTTCTTCCTCTCCATGCAAACACCCTCGGACGTTCCAAAGTTTTTCCCTGGTTCTCACCAGTTTACTGTCTCCCGGGAGCATCGCCGCTTCTGTCCAACTCCGGCGAAGAGCCAACGGATCTCCCGAGCGCTTCACCGCCGTGTCGACCGCCTTCTCCCAGCACGAGCCCGAGCTCCCCGGCATTTTCCTCTGCAACCGTGGCGAGTCCTTCTTCAAGCTTGATCAGCCGAACCTAGCTCCTCCTCTCTCAGGTGAGCTCCTCTTGACTTCTCCTTCCTTGCGTTGCAAACTATGAGCTTTGCACCGGCTGCTCGGCTAACGACTAAACCATGGTGTTAATCAAATTGAAGAACATTCCACTAATTGCCCAATTCGCAGTATGCCTTGATCAGCTAACTAAGGGTCAATGCATTCGGTTAAGACCCTTTTTCTCCCTCCAACTATTGTCTAATGGGGGTTGTTAGGAATCAGAACCGGACACAAATGTGTGCTCTGAATACTGAGCTAAGCATCAGTATTAAACCCACTCTTTTACCTCTCTAACTCATGTGCTGAGCTCTGATGCTTAATACCTATGTTAAACAATATGAGTATATACTACTCTGACTAAACCGAGTAATGCCCCTATTAACCAAACCCAACTAAGTATGGTGCTGCTGTTGATTTTGTTTATGGTATGATCTAGCAATTTTCATAATCCTATGCATGTATATTAATTTGTCTAAGACCAAGTTTTAATCCTAATGATCGGATCTGAGTAGATGGGTAATCATTTTATTCTTGCTTAAGCTAAGATCTGACCGTTCTGAATAATCAGGTTGTTAGGAGATCACTTAGGTTCAGTAATTGATCTTCGCTATATATATATATACCATTCCAATTAGAACTCTAATAACTAAGATTTAAGTAACGATCTGCTCATTCATTGTTTAGTTGATATCTATATGCGCTAATGGAATCAATTATCACTCTCTAGTTCTATCATCTAGCTAATTGCTGGAATAACTAAACCCTGTCCTGTACTGAGAGAAATACAAAACAAAAGAGGATCTCAATCCTGATTTAAACTTGATGGTTCACACGTAGATCACCCGAATTGAAGTTAAATTTGAGTAATTCAAGCATGTTTAATCCTCATGAGAATAATTAGTCCTTGCTGAAATATACATGCATATACATATATATCTCTGTCCTCCTTAGTTCTGTTATTAAAAAAAAGGTTGTTTCAAATTCTTACAACCAACTCTCAGATCCTTACTTAAATAATCTCAACTCTGACTAAAGTAAACCTAATAGCATTAGTCTTGTATTTGCATTCCATTCATTGTAGGCTGCATGCATTGCATACATGCCTTTATTTTCAAAACTTCAGTAGTTCTTATTTTGCTTCTTTTCTTTGTCCGGTATTTGAATATTCATTCGCTAGAGTCGGGCACTGAAGGTTTTATTGAGTGTGATCAACAGCAAGAGAACTTCCCCGAGCAGTCAGGCAAGCTTGCATGCTTGTTGAATTAATTCCAGTTACTCTTATGCGTACTTGTTCAATTTATGTCGTATAGTTCGAATACTTCCAATTGTTGGCTGTGATATTTGGTTACTAGCATGAGTAGGTCGCTCATGTGGGTGTTTGGCATGGACGTGTCATTTAAATCACCTTAACGAAAACTTGAACCCTTTAGGGAGTTGTGAGAGACGGGATCGGACCCGTGGAAGACTTGACGGGTAGCCGCCCGCATTATCTTACCATAGTGGTCAATCCTTGAGCTGGCGAAGGTATATTTGATGCGAGTTAGAGAAGGGTAAGGTCGGCCAACTATTACCCTCGACCGTATCGACGTACCTCCGTTCGAGGTGTAGGTGATAGTCGTTACCTCCCTCGACTAAACTTGATCCGGGATAGTTGTTCCGGAATCCCTCTAATGGCTAGCAGGTCTTAGAGGGAATAAAAGGAATTTAGTTGTGGTAATTTGCTGTGATTGGAGTCACAAATTGAGTAGTAGCTCAATTCTAATGCAAATCTTGATGATGGTTACTTGTTGGTAACTATTTGATGCTTGTGATATGATGCTATTGGTGTAGCTTCAGATCTGGAATTGTGTTCAGTCTGATGGAAAATCAAGTTGGAGCTTGATTATGTGGTTCAATATCTTGTTATTCATGCACCAGAGGCTAGGGATGGTAGTCCTTAGCTTAATTTTGCTGAAATTGGATTGTACTTCTTCTACCGTCATTTAATTGTTCAGTATGCTTAAGTTTAACTTGGAATAAGCAAATGCAACTTGCGAGTACGAAAGTACTCACTCGGGAATTCAAATCCTGCAGGTGATCCTAGTATCGACGATTTTTACAATGTTGAAACTGAAATCCCTACTGAGTAATGCTGCATGGTTGTCCGACTTGGTCTACGAAAGGGTTGTATAGCTTTTGGGGAGTGGTTTTAGTGAATCATTCCCATGTTTATATGGTCATTCCGCTGCTGTTTTTGAAGTTTAAGTGTGCTGAAAATGACCCTTAGGTCATGTAATAATGAAGTTAGGATGTTTCCTTGGTATGGATAACATATATGCTTTTAAATCCTCCTCATATGTAGAGTTGGGTAATGATATTCGAGTTGTTTCCAAAGCTGCCCAGGTACAATGCGTGTATGTTATGAAGTACTTGGGTATGCCGTGAAGAATTGTATCGGTTCTTTCTTTCACTGAGTCGAGTAGTTGTTGGTCGAGTGACCCGCTGGCTGAGGTGCAGTGCCGGCCAGGCACGGTGTGGGTGTGTTCCACCGGGCCTTCCGGCGACCCACTAGCCTTCGGGCTAGGTTAGGGTGAGGGTGGGATCACCGGGCTCTTCCGCTCCTATTCTGCCTAGTGGATTTGAGAAGGGTTCTAAGTCTTCACAGGGTTCTTGAAATCTTATGTGGTTTTGGGAAGTTTTGTTGCTTCCGGCCGGCTTGACCCACGGTAATAGATACATACGATGTATGCTGCGTTTGGTATGTGGGTCCGGTGTCGGGTACCCAATGGTGATAAATACATACGACGTATGGCACGTATGGTATGTTGGGTGACTTCTCGGTCCTTGGCAATGATCCGTTACTCAAATCATATCTGATTTCGGAGTCCGTCACAGCTTGGTATCAGAGCCGAACTGACCGTAGGATAACCCTTGCAGGTGGTCGTTAGTCGTAGGACTTGGAGTTTCCAAGAAAATTATTTGTGGAAACTAAAATTTATTTGCGAAAATCATAAGTAGATTTCCCCTTTTCTTCTTTGCTCCATCCATCCTAGATCTGAACTTTCGCATCTGTTGCATTTGATTTATGACTTGGATTTGATCTAAGTGGTTTTCTCATTCTCATCAGGATGGCTGAAGCTTATATCACCTTGGCGGGATTCTCTCACTGCCGTGGAGTGAGCGGTGCTCCCACTCTTCTTCTCCGTATGCTCGCATCCGCTGGTTATCATTGGATGCCGGAGTATACCATCTATCGCCACAATCGGAGTTTCGGGATGACGGATCACGTTGCCACCGTCTACATCCGTCCTCGTCCAGTATTTCCCCTACATCATCCTTTGGTGTTTTGAAGGGCGTGACATCTCCTATGAAGGAGCTGTTCAAGCTGCCGCCCTCAGCGCCATGACGTTTCTGCGTTATGAAGACCTTACCTACAGCGAGTCTTCTTTCTGTTACCATGTGGGTCAGCAGGATCCCATATCAGAGCTTCTCGTGGATGAGTTCATCCTTGAAATAATCCTGTTTTGGTGGAGCTGATCCCCACTTTAATGACCACTCATCTGCTGTATCGAGCTGCAGCATATGATCGAGATGTGTATCACCACCGTCTTTGCCATGCTCTTGCTTTTATTGATGAGCATATGGGCTCGAGGAATGCTCCAGCTGATCTCATGCAGGCTCGGGGAGAGTTCGCTCGCCCTAATGCCTTTCAGTCGCCCTCCAGCACTTCTCTTCCCGTGGGTTACGGGGCCTCGTTATGTGCCTCGTCATTGGATAGCCATGGCTACTCCACGCCCTCACCGTGCAAGCTATGGACCACTTCCGGGGGAGGTACCAGTGGAGTTTCAAGCCCCGGTGCCGATTCCTCCTGATGGAGCGCTTTTCTTCGCTCTCCACCCCGGATTGGAAGACGCAACTCCTTAATTCCAGCACGCGTGTGTGCTGTTTTCTGTTGTAAAGAGCTCACGGATGTCTTTTGGGTGATGTGAGCTAGCTCCTTAATCTTGTAAATGGTCAAATGTACTAGGGCATTATCATATGTATCGATGGCTGCGATGTTTTGGGATGCATTTTGTGTTGTGAATATTCCGCTTCGGCGATGTAATTTGCAGCCACTTGTAAAACCTACCGTATGCTATATGTATGAAGTGTGTTAGTTTTAACATTTGCTCCATCATTTAAGTGTCTTCTGAATGAATGTCTTATCGAGTTGGAATGGAATTATACATGTATCCTTGCCGTTCCACATGTTAACATCTTGTTTGTGTTAAGATTGTCTCATCTTGTCATCTATTGATGTTATCCTGCAGGATGTCTGGAAAAGGATCAGGTGATGGTAGTGGAGCAGCCCACGATGCTCCCCCACCGTCTCCCCCTTTGTCTCTGGCTGAAGTGCTCCTTCAGATGGAACGCAATCGTCAGGACCAAAATAAAATCCTTGAAAAGCTTGTCCAGCATATGGAAAAGTCTTCTCCCGGAGGCCAAACTAAAGGAGGGTTTTTGGACTTTCAGCGAATATCTCCTCCAACCTTTTCTGAAGCAGTGGATCCTCTGGAAGCGGATGACTGGCTCCGCAGTCTGGAGAAGAAGTTTACTCTTGCTCAGTGCTCAGACCAGGATAAAGTTCTTTTTGCATCATATTTGTTGGAAGGGGCAGCCAGTGCTTGGTGGGATAATCTTCTCATCACTCAACCTTCCGCCAAGAATATGCGTTGGGAGGATTTTTGTAAGGCCTTTCGTCGTGCACATATCCCTGATGGTCTCTTGGACAATAAAAGGGATGAATTCTTGGCTCTGAAGCAAAATAAGAGTTCGGTTACTGAATATCTCCATCGTTTCAACCATCTAGCGCGATATGCCCCTGAAGAAGTGTCTTCCGACGAGGCGCGCCGAAGGAAGTTCATGAAAGGTCTGACTGAAGAGATGCAGAATGAACTTTCAATGCTCGATTGCTCAGACTTTGAGTATCTGGTCAACAAGGCTCTCATAAAAGAAGGCAAACTCAAGTCTATGGAACTCTCGCGTAAGCGTGAGAGGGAATCTGCAAAATCAGCAAGCAGTAGCTATCAGAAACCTCGTTTTGTGCCGCCTTCTGCACCTCGGTTTCCAATTCCATCACCTCCTCGGCAGGGTGGACATCCTCCGCGGCCGCAGGCTCCAGCAAACCAGTCTCATCTTCAAGGGAGTTCGCAGGGAACCACCCCTACTTATCCGTATGTCAGTTGTTTCCGTTGTGGTCAGCGGGGACATTATGCGAGTAAGTGTCCCCATCCTCCGGCCACCAATTCTTCAGCAACTCCGCCACCTCGAGGACCACCAAAGAATGGCCCTCAAGTGCAGAAGCAGCAACCTAATCGCCCTCAAGGTGTAGCACGAGGCCGAGTGAATCTTGTGACAACTGAAGAAGCCGAAGGAGCTCCTGATGTCGTCATCGGTACGCTGTTTGTGAACTCAGCTCCTGCAAGCGTACTATTTGATTCCGGAGCATCTCACTCTTTTATATCTAGAGAATTTGTTGAGCATCATGGCATTTCATTCAAACCCTTACGTATTCCCCTTATAATTCAAACACCCGGCTCAGAAAAGAGGGCTGAGCTAGAATGTGAGGGTGTTAAGATCAATATAAATGGAGTGGAGTTTTATGCAACTCTCATCGTGCTCGGTTCAGCGAGCATTGATGTCATTCTTGGAATGAATTGGCTGTCCAAGCATGGGGCAAAAATTGACTGTGCCAGCAGAACTATATCTCTCTTAAGCCCCGACGGCAGAAACATTGCTTTTACTCCACAACTCCTTCAATCTCAGCTTTATGCTCTATGGAAGATCCATCCCTTGCTATTCAAGAGGTTGCGGTTGTATGTGAGTTTCCCGGATGTGTTTCCCGAGGAACTGCCGGGTATGCCCCCCGACCGCAGTGTGGAGTTTGTTATTGAACTTCCACCTGGAACTGCTCCAATCTCTAAACGACCATATCGAATTCCTCCAAATGAGTTAGTTGAAATGAAAAAGCAAATAAAAGAATTGGAAGACAAAGGCTATGTTCGGCCAAGCTCTTCTCCGTGGGGCTATCCCGCAATGTTTGTGAAAAAGAAGGACGGTTCCCTCCGCATGGTTGTTGATTATCGTCCGCTGAATGAAGTCACCATCAAAAATAAGTATCCTCTTCCCCGAATTGATGATCTCTTCGACCAATTGACTGGTGCTTCTATTTTCTCTAAGGTCGATCTTCGCTTGGGCTACCACCAAATCAAAATCAGATCCGAGGACATTCCAAAAACAGCCTTTACCACCCGTTACGGTTCATACGAGTACACCGTAATGTCCTTCGGTCTTACCAATGCTCCATCCACTTTTATGCAACTTATGAACTCAGTTTTCATGGAGTACTTGGACAAGTTTGTGATCATTTTCATCGATGACATACTTATTTATTCTCCCTCTGAAGAAGAGCACGCACACCACTCGCGCTTGGTGCTCGAGAAGCTTCGCGAGCATCGCCTCTATGCCAAGTTTTCCAAGTGCGAATTCTGGAAAAGCCAAGTGGAATTGTTGGGCCACGTTTTATCAACAAAGGGTGTCGCGGTAGACCCTAGTAAAGTCCGTGCTGTTCAAGAATGGAACCAACCAACATCTGTCCACCAAGTTCGAAGCTTTCTCGGTTTAGCGAGTTATTATCGCCGCTTCATCGAGGGGTTTTCTTCCATTGCCAAACCCATGACCGAACTACTCAAGAAGGGTAAGAAGTATCTTTGGTCCCTCAAATGTGAAGAAAGCTTTCAGAAACTTAAGGAGAAGCTAACCACCGCTCCTGTTCTAGTTCTTCCTGACATCCACAAAAATTTTGAAATTTACTGTGACGCTTCTCGACAAGGTCTCGGGTGTGTTCTCATGCAAGAGGGCAAAGTAGTTGCTTATGTTTCTCGTCAACTTCGTCCTCACGAGCTCAACTATCCCACTCATGACCTGGAATTAGCCGCAGTGATCCATGCCTTGAAAATCTGGCGGCATTATCTTATCGGTAATCGCTGCGAAATCTTTTCCGACCACAAAAGTCTGAAGTATTTATTCACCCAACCGGATCTGAACCTAAGGCAAAGGAGATGGTTAGAGCTTATCAAGGATTATGATATTGGTCTCAATTATACCCCCGGCAAAGCTAATGTAGTAGCCGATGCATTAAGTCGAAAGGCTTATTGCAATAATCTGATGATTCAGGAGCAGGAACCGCTTCTTTGTCAAGAGTTTCATCAACTCAATCTTGAGATAGGGGAGCAAGGTCTCCTTGCAACCCTTGAAGTGAAACCATCTCTCAAAGATCAAATCAAAGCAGCCCAGCTCGCAAGTGCCGGAATTCATAAAATTAAAGAAAAGATGAAAACCGGAGCTACAACTTGCTTCTCTGAAGATGAACATGGCATCCTCTAGTTCGGCAATCGTCTTGTTGTGCCCAAAGATGAGGATTTGAAGTCTCTTATCCTTCAAGAAGCCCATGATTCCCCTCTTTCTATTCACCCCGACAGCACCAAAATGTATCAAGACCTACGACACCGATTTTGGTGGACTCGGATGAAACGAGAAATCGCCAAGTTTATTTCTGAGTGTGACGTTTGCTGCCGTGTTAAAGCTGAACATCAGCGACCAGCTGGGACTCTCCAACCCCTCCCTATTCCCGAGTGGAAATGGGAAGAGATCGGCATGGATTTTATTGTCGGTCTTCCAAAGACTCAAAAGGGGCATGATGCCATTTGGGTTATTATCGATCGCCTTTCAAAAGTGGCACACTTTATTCCTGTTAAGACCACTTTCAAAGTAAATCAGTTAGCTGATCTTTACATCTCCAGGATCGTTTGCCTCCCTGGAGTCCCGAAGCGGATCGTCTCCGATCGAGGTTCCCAGTTCGTCAATCGGTTTTGGAAATCCCTCCATGAAGCTATGGGAACCCGTCTCTCCTTTAGTACCGCATACCATCCACAAACCGGAGGTCAAACTGAAAGAACCAACCAAATCCTGGAAGACATGTTGCAGGCGTGTATTCTATCCTTTGGTGCCAATTGGGAGAAATCCCTTCCTTATGCTGAATTCTCTTACAACAACAGCTATCAAGCTAGCCTCGGCATGGCACCTTTTGAAGCTCTTTATGGGAGAAGATGTAGAACCCCTCTTAATTGGTCCGAGACTGGAGAAAGCCAGCTCTTTGGACCCGACTTCATAAAAGAAGCCAAATCCCAGGTCCGAGTTATTCGAGAAAGACTTCGAGCTGCTCAATCTCGGCAAAAGCAATATGGCAACCCAAAGCGCAGAGAAGTCACTTTTGGAGTTGGTGACATGGCATACCTCCGAGTTACTCCGTTCAAAGGCACCCACCGATTCAAGGTCACCGGCAAGCTAGCTCCTTGATTCATCGGTCCCTTCAAAATTCTTGCCAAGAGAGGAGCTGTGGCCTATGAATTAGAGCTCCCTCCTTCGTTGTCCGGAGTCCATAATGTGTTCCATGTGTCCCAGTTAAGACGATGTCTTCGCCCTCCTGCCGAAGAAATTCCTTTCCAAGATCTCGGGTTGAACGAAGATCTATCCTATCGAGAACATCCAGTTCGTATCCTTGATGAAGCTGAGCGTCAAACTCGACGTCGATCTATCAAGTTCTATAAAGTCCAATGGAGCAATCATACCGAAGATGAAGCAACTTGGGAGCGCGAAGACCAATTTCGAGCAGAATACCCATCTCTCTTTTCCAACCGTTAGGAATCTTGGGTCGAGATTCTTTTAAGGGGGGTAGGTTTTGTAAAGATCTAGCTGTAAACAACTAGGTCCGTTTGAAATCAATCTTTGATCAACTTATAGAACCATTTTTTTCCATCTTCTGCATATATCCATGCATTTGCATTCCAAATTAGAATTCTAAACTGTTGTTCTAGGATTCCATTCAATCGAACGTGGTGAATTAGGAACCGAGGGTTTCAATAAGTTAATTTTCATCCACGGCTTAACCTAGCAACCAAACATACATTAAGGATTCCTTTTGCATCCCTTAAACCCTAACATTTTCTTTAGCTCCATTGTTTCAAGATCAAGTTTTAGCCAAAAACAAATAAACCTCCATCCGATAAGAACCTAGAGAAGTAATATTTCGGATAGGGCTCATACCAAGTATTTCAAAGTTTTAATCTCACTGTTCCCACAGTGTTTGATTTGCAATTTAATTGAAAATACAAAGAAAGGAACAAAGATTTTAAGGAAGAAAGAAAAGGAGGTTTTTCCTGGCATTGGGCCGTTCGGCCCATTCCCACTGCTTTCTTGTGTTGCCGACTCCTCCTAGGGCAGTTCACCGCCGGCGCCTGCCCTTGTGCGCCGCTCCAGCACTGATCGACGGGGCCTAATGCAGAAATTCTCGCCACGTCCGTTGGCCACGCATCCACTGGCAAGCCAAT
>JAGXJF010000599.1:0-37833 GCA_019208055.1 Stipa capillata
CCTCCCCCCTTCTCCCCCCCTATTCCTTTCCATTTCCCACTCCTTTTTTCCCTTCCCTTTCCTTTTTTTTTTTTTTTTTTTTTTCCCTCACCCTTCTTACTTACATCCCACCCCCCCCCCTTACTTCTTCCCTATACACGCAAATAGCTCTAAACACTATCCCCCCCCCACCCTTTTAGTTTCTCAACACATCCCCCTTAGTATATGTCAATGCTCCCGGCGCTCCGAGGGTGGGGGGGGGGGGGGGGGGGCGGCGGCGCACGGTGGGAAGCAAGCCGGCGGCGGTTGTGGAGGAGCAAGGCGGCGGGGCAAGGCAGGGTGGGTGGGGGCGGCGGCTCAGTGGGGGCTTTATAGCCCGGGCGCCCCCACCAACCCTAGGATATATGGGGCCAAGGCCCATCGGCCGGCCAGTGCACACAAAGCAGTAGAAAAAAGGGAGAAGAGAGAGAAAAGAGAAAGGGAAGGAAAAGAAGGAGAGAAAAATAAAAAAAGGGGAGAGAAGAGCAAAAAAAAAGGGAAATTTACCATGGGTTGGACCCAAAAATTTTCGCTAAGTCCTCGATTTTACCACGGGTTGGACCCGAGGTATTTTCGCCAACTCCCTTGTTTTATCGCGAGTTCCCTGGCGTTCATGCTTTGTGACCCTGGAACGTCGCAACAACCCAGAGCACGTCCAGTCCGGTCAGCGCGCCGACCCCGTCTGAATCGGTGCGCCGGCCCGGACGGGCACTGAATAAACCGCCCGCACCGGCGAGGGACTACTGTTGGGGAAGGGGGTCCCCGCGCTACCCGGTTCCGACATTTTCTATACTTAAGGGAGATCAGCGCAACACCAACCTCGTCACGACGCCAAGACCCGCGCGATGCCGACTCCGCGACGACACCAACCTCGTCGCGACGCCAAGACCGCGCGATGTCGACTCCGCGACGACACCAACCTCATCGCGACGCCAAGACCGCGTGATGCTGACTCCGCGGCAACATCAGTCTGTAACCACGCCAAGACCGTGCAACGCCGAGTCCGTGACGGCGTCAAGTCCGTGCATGACGGGCGGGACCCACGGGATATTCCCGAAATATTCCCGGAGGAAAAGACCCTACACGTCCCAGGGGCATCGGTACATCTAGGTGCATGATTGTAAAACGCTTGAGGGCATTCCTGTAATCTTCCCTACCCCTCCATTCTCCCTATAAATAGAGGGGCACCCCTTCCATTTGGGGGATCCCAGAAATTCTGAATACACGTTTGCTTGCTCCTCCTCTCCTCCGGTTTGCAACATCGCAGCGGGTTCAAGTGTCCTCGCACCGTGCGATCCGCGTGCGTGACTGCGTGTCTCCGCGACGTAGTTTCCCGGGCAACCCTCGTAGGTCCGCGTAACCGTGCGGGGGTGCCACAAGTTTACTGCCTAGCCTCGTTGCTACGACACTTCTGTTCTTGAGCATTCCGCCCACGATCTCGGATCATAACTGCCGGGTCTGGCTCCTCCGCAGCCGCCCGTTACGTTGCCGCGAACTTCGGTCCACCCGGGCCTATAAATACAACTTCTCTTTCGTGATTTCACGTCTACTGTTCACACCCGCACCTCGCCGCTCATCTCGCCCAAGCCTCATAGCCTCGCGCCCGGTTCCTGTCCTCGGCACGATTCGCCGCTCGTCTTGGATCGCGCTCAAGCGTCTACAAGATGACTTAGCGTTCGAGGAGGAAAAGACTATGTCAACCAGCAAGGCTGCCGCCGTCACTAAGCAGAAGGGGAAGAAGGCCGCCGAGAAGGTCACACACACGCGATGGCTCGGGACGACTCAGGCTCCTCCACGGCGCCCGTTACGGTGCCGCGAACTTCGTTCTGGCTCCTCCGCGGCCGCCCGTTACGTTGCCGCGAACTTCGGTCCACCCCGGGCCTATAAATACAACTTCTCTTTCGTGATTTCACGTCTTAAGTTTTCGGGACTAATGGTGCAATTTGCTCTATTTCATCCCTATTGACGTGGAGGCGATTGCTAAAATCCGGTCATCACGGCGTACGTAATGAGGACTTGCTTGCTTGGCAACCGGCCGGCCGGATATATAGGTAAATTTTCAGTTAATTAGTAGCGTGTAAAAACTTCTCCGTCCGAATCCATGCATGTTTATGCACTGTGCAGGGAGTTGGCGCATCGAGTGGTAGGGCCGATTGGACAAGATCTAAACCAAGCTGGAGATAAGGGGATCTGCACCTCGTGCGGAACTGAAGACCAATTCAAGATACTGTCCATGCCCTCGTCGTTGTCCCTATCAACGGGGTTTACCATTCATGCATGTATGTGATGGACTTGCTACGTACGTACTCAGGTGAGCAAATTAAGGCGCGCCACCAGCGCATGGAGATAAGGGGGGGCCTGTCCGAAGACGTACCAAGACATGCACTTTCCATGCCCTGGGGTTGATGGAGTACGTGCAATATGTGTTGGGCCCGAATGATCATTGCTGCTCTGGCACAATGATCTGCATGCGTACACATGATAAAATGGCCGCACCAATGGAGGCATTGGGACGCTTAATTCTCTGCAGCTATATATCTTGACTCGCTTTTGTTTGCTCGTCAATCAACATCCTCATGCTGACTTGTCCTCTTGTCCAGAGGTAAACCAAGTCGTGATGAACTAATTATATGCATGCATGTATTACGGTTGCCTTGATCGCCCAAGAAATTTTTGAAGCCCTGGCAAACCAAAAAGAAATGTGTCTAAAATGCTATTTTTCATTGTAAATCGTTGTGTAATTTCACTTGAGGTACGGCATCACGCCGTCGGTAAGCTTGTGCCGCTGCCCGGGCAGGAGGGACCACCTCCCTATACGCTGTTCATTTAGGAGGTAAAGGTGCAAAACAACTTCTTATGTTTCACTTGGCATTGCTTTGGATTATGTGAACTAGTCGTTAATCTGTGCAATTACGTACACGGGCCATGTGTTTACTTACTTATTTATTTAAAAATTTAGGGTAACGAATAGTAAGGAGCAAGGATTCCTATTTAGGTCAATTTGAAACCACTATAATTCAGGCTCACTAGATAGATGGTCAGATGTTTTTATTTTTCTTCAACTAACATGAGAATTTCTAGGAAGCCTATATGATTAACATGAGAATTTCTAGGAAGGCTGTATATGAATAGTAAGGAGCGAGAACTCTTATTTGAGTCAATCTGACCGTTATAACTCGGTCCTACTAGATAGATGGTAAAATGTTTTTCTTTTCTTCGGTTAACGTGAGAATTTCTAGGGAGTGTATAATTAGTATAGTAGAATTTTAGTAAATTGTTTGAATGATATATATTTCATTTGCATAATTATACTTGGATATAAAACTAAGCTTTTTGAAAAACATACCCAAGTTTGCTTGTGCACTTCAATTCCGTATGTGCATGGTTGACGAAGGATTAGGAGAAAGAGGTTTTATACGTACGGGCAGTTGGACACGCAGTTTGCATGTATATAAGTGTTACCAAAGGCCGGAATTAGGAATATGAGAAAGAGAATGCGTGTGTGAATTGAGCCTCCCAACTAATACTCCACCCTCTGGAGGAATTAGGAATATGAGAAAGAGGAAGCAGCCCTACTTCATAACGGTTCAGAATCCACAAAAGTTATTGTATTTGGTGCTCGAGGAGAAGTCAATGGACGGTCGAAAAAGTTTTTCGTCCGAGGACCCGAAAGTGCGTCTTAGAGAGAAAATTTGGAGGTGAAAAAAATGCACGGATCTAAAGACAAGTGGAATTTTTAGATGTGTCTTTTCGATACGCTCGTTTGAGTACTCGCGGAGCCAAATCGAATGCCGTATGCAAAAGTTACATCTGCTTTAGTGAGATACTACCCGAACTTCAGATCTTGCAAAGTCATAGTGATCGGTTGTATTGAAGTGAAAGTCATCCTGCGAACTCAACACAAACTCAGCGTCTATAAAAGGCCACCACTGAAGCTCCATCTCAACTCAACACAAACTGGTGAGCTCCATTTTCCTCACTCCCGCTAGCATGAAGTGCCGCATCGCGGGCTGCGACAAAGAGTTCACTAGCCGGCTTGCGGTGCAGCCTCCACATAATGAAGGTGCACGGGTTTGACTTGCTCACGGACGCAGAGATCAACATCATACACGGAGGCGGAGAAGAAGATAGAGAAGAAGGAGGCGACCAAGAAGAAGAAGACGACCAAGAAGAAGAAGGGGGCAGACGAGCAAGGAGGGGATGCAGGGGACTACTCCGCGATGGATAAGAACAAGAAGAGGGTGGACTCGTCGGACGAGGACTCATCGGACTAGTATTAGTGCGAGAAGTAGTAAGTTAGGTTGCGTCTACGTGCATGTACACTGCCGCCTTTATTTTTTTCCTTATGTTTGTGTGTTTTCCGGTGTGTTTATCTATCTGCTTATTGAGTAGTTGGGCTTAAAGTGTATTGTATCAATTAAACTATTAGACGCCAAGCTAGCTGTATGCTTGTGTGAACCATTAATAAATTCTCTCGTGTTGTTGTTCATCTCGTATCATTCTCATGGTGCTTTTCTTAATTTCTTTCACCCATCTTCATTCGAGGATCTCTAAAGAAATTGCTGAGATTCACAAGAAAAAAATGTTGAGTTCACAATCAAATTTCGGTTTTGCTCTATTGAAGTAGTTCTCAAGTTTGGGTGCATTGCTTCGCCAAACGAAGGAAAAAGGTCAGTCCAAACAAAGCACAAACCTCAAAGCAAGACCGCTGGCTCAGGCGCTATCCAACCTCTCCATGCAGTCGTCCGCGTCACCAACCTCGGACTGGTTTCTTGACACCGGCGCCTCCTCTCACATGACTGCACACCCTGGTACACTCTCCTCCCTCTCCTCCGTATCTCCTTCAACTTCTCACATCGTTGTTGGTAATGGCAACACTCTTCCCATCTCCCATCTTGGTTCATCCGTTATTTCTACTTCCACTCGTCCTTTACATCTTCCTCATGTTCTTGTTGCTCCACAATTGATAAAGAATCTTTTATCTGTGCGAGCTCTTACCCGTGACAATAACGTATCCATTGAGTTTGATGCAAATGGTTTCTCTGTTAAGGAAAAGCTGACCAGGTGGTACTCCTCCGATGTGATACTGGTCGTCGCGAACGGAAAACACCTGCTCATCAAAAACAACGTGACACAAAACGATGACGCGTCCTGTTTGAGGATAGTAACACCGGTACCCTTTGCTGTGTGGGGCATAACCGAGAAGGCGACGGCGACAAGGCTGCTGGCGACGAAGGATGGCCGGAGTGGGTAGAGCTCGCCGTCACTCTGATCACATCGGAGGAGTACCACCTTGGTCAGCTTATCCTTAACAGAGAAACCATTTGCATCAAACTCAATGGATACGTTATTGTCACGGGTAAGAGCTCGCACAGATAAAAGATTCTTTATCAATTGTGGAGCAACAAGAACGTGAGGAAGATGTAAAGGACGAGTGGAAGTAGAAATAACGGATGAACCAAGATGGGAGATGGGAAGAGTGTTGCCATTACCAACAACGATGTGAGAAGTTGAAGGAGATACGGAGGAGAGGGAGGAGAGTGTACCAGGGTGTGCAGTCATGTGAGAGGAGGCGCCGGTGTCAAGAAACCAGTCCGAGGTTGGTGACGCGGACGACTGCATGGAGAGGTTGGATAGCGCCTGAGCCAGCGGTCTTGCTCTGAGGTTTGTGCTTTGTTTGGACTGACCTTTTTCCTTCGTTTGGCAAAGCAATGCACCCAAACTTGAGAACTACTTCAATAGAGCAAAACCGAAATTTGATTGTGAACTCAACATTTTTTCTTGTGAAATCTCAGCAGTTTCTTTAGAGATCCTCGAATGAAGATGGGTGAAAGAAATTAAGAAAAGCACCATGAGAATGATACGAGATGAACAACAACACGAGGAAAATTTATTAATGGTTCACACAGGCATACCGCTAGCTTGGCGTCTAATAGTTTAATTGATACAATACACTTTAAGCCCAACTACTCAATAAGCAGATAGATAAACACACCGGAAAACACACAAACATAAGGAAAAAAAATAAAAGGGCGGCAAGTGTACATGCACGTAGACGCAAACCTAACTTACTACTTCTCGCACTAATACTCGTCCGATGAGTCCTCGCCCGAGGAGTCCTCCCAGTCCGAGGAGTCCACCCTCTTCTTCTTCTTATCCATCGCGGAGTAGTCCCCATCCCCCTCGGACGAGCTCGTCTGCCTCTTCTTCTTCTTGGTCGTCTTCTTCTTCTTGGTCGTCTCCTTCTTCTCTATCTTCTTCTCCGCCTCCGCGATGATGTTGATCTCTGCGTCCGTGAGCTCGAAAAACCCGTGCACCTCCATTATGTGGAGGCTGCACTGCAGCTGGCTAGTGAACTCTTTGTCGCAGCCCGCGATGCGGCACTTCATGCTAGCGGGAGTGAGGAAAATGGGGCTCACAAGGGAGATGGGAGAAGAGCAAGGAAAATGGAGCTCACGAGTTTGTGTTGAGTTGAGATGGAGCTCCAGTGGTGGCCTTTTATAGACGCTGAGTTTGTGTTGAGTTTGCAGGATGACTTTCACTTCAATACAAACCGATCACAATGACTTTGCAAGGTCTGAAGTTCGGGTAGTATCTCACTAAAGTAGATGTAACTTTTGCATACGGCCGTTTTATCATGTGTACGTACGCAGATCATTGTGCCAGAGCAGCAATGATCATTCGGGCCCAACACATATTGCACGTACTCCATCAACCCCAGGGCATGGAAAGTGCATGTCTTGGTCTTCGGGACAGGGCCCCCCTTATCTCCATGCGCTGGTGGCACGCCTTTGCTCACCTGAGTACGTAGCAAGTCCATCCCATACATGCATGAATGGTAAAACCCCGTCTAAAAGTAGGAATTATAAAGAATGTATGCAGTGGCATTTAGGTTAGAGTGAGAGTTCGTGTAGACAAGTTTACCCCTCAAAAAATAGTGTAGACAAATGTAAATCTCTTGTTGTACCATGTTTTTATAATAATCGAGTTGAGATATCGTGTTGTATAAGAGTTCGTCTCGCTTGCTTCTTGTAACTTACTTGATGCCTTTGTTGAGTTGTGGTTACCAAAATCACAATAGGTCGCTCACTTCTTGTACCTTACTTCTTCACTACCTTCCGTGTAGAGTATTACCGAATTGTTCTCAATGACCAGCGTAGCGTCAACCGCGTTATTGATAAGTAAGGTGTTTCGGCGCTATGGTGTTATTAGAGGTCGTGGTAAGAAATAATATAAGTTCTCTAGCAAGGTGGCGATCCAGTCGATCCTAAGTAGTTTGATCTAATTATATAGAATTAGCTCAATTTGGCGGAATGTATTGGTTGTCATATTTTTTTTCTAAAAAGTTTTTAAAGAAATCTGATGTATTTGGCTTATTTTGATTTAGGATGACAGTTTATTGTTTTTACTATGGAAGTACACCTGAGAAGAAATCACCTCATTCAAAATCTGTATCATATATACGAATAACAAGAATCAATTGAGAATGGTGTCATAGGCTCGTATCAGGGATAATGATACGAAGAGAAGAGAGTATGGTAGGAGGGTATGATATTTCCCTAGAAATACAGCAGTTCACCTAAGGTAGCCCATTTTATCCCCTAGTCATTTTCTGCACATCAATGATTGATTCTTTTGTATTTCTGATAAGTCTACAAGTCTTTGCGTAGAGTGTTCTGTCAGTGTCAGAAAATGAGGATTAACAACGTACTATAACAAAAGCCCCAAATGATTGATTAAAATGTTCTCTTCAATATCTTTGCTGAGATCGAGAAGCAGAATTTTGGAGATTCCCAGGTTTGAATATTTTCTTTCTCTTACACAAGAGGACAAGTCAGCATGAGGATGTTGATTGACGAGCAAACAAAAGCGAGTCAAGATATATAGCTGCAGAGAATTAAGCGTCCCAATGCCTCCATTGGTGCGGCCGTTTTATCATGTGTACGTACGCAGATCATTGTGCCAGAGCAGCAATGATCATTCGGGCCCAACACATATTGCACGTACTCCATCAACCCCAGGGCATGGAAAGTGCATGTCTTGGTACGTCTTCGGGACAGGCCTGTAGGACCTGAATCTCTCAGCTCCTTTCTTTCACGGTGTGTCTCACACGCACACTCTCAACTCTCTGTTGTTTCACACAACACACAAGTACAAAAGAGATAGAACACATTGGTTTTGGTGACGTGCTGCCTCACACAGCTGAACGTCTTTTCTTCTTTCTCTATTACCTGTTGAACCAACTGATTACAATACCTTAAATAGAACACACACACGCAGCCAAGGCAACAACCTGCCCGGCTCTTATGCCACGCACCAGCTAACTCCATGCACTAACTAATCACTAGCTACTTGCACGGCCATGTTCAGCACTTGCGCAGCCTCCTCAACGGCCACACGACCCAGCCAAACCAGCATGCATGCAGCTGACAATAACTTGCCGGATCACCCGGCTCAACCTGATCCAGCATCCCGTCACACTCCTGCTGCGTCGCGTCTTGCCGCTTCTCACGGCGTTGCCGTATCGCATAGCACCATCAGCATCTCGCCGTGCTTGCCGCATCGCACGGCAGCCTGGCATCTCGCCTTCTTCACGCGTACAGCTAAAGCTTCACCGACCTTCCATGTCCTAGACCACCTACACTACATGCAGAACGCAAGCAAACTAAAATGCAGATACATGAATCAAGATTAATGCTAACAATCTCTCCCTAATCTTGATTCTCATTTTTCACGCAGCTTCAAAGCAGGGCCGGCTCGTCCTCGACGCCGAGCAGTGCCTTCGCCTCGTTCTCCTTCTTCTCCGGACACTCCCAAGCAAAGTGCCCAAGTTCATGACAATTGTAACACTGTACCTCACTTTTGTCTTTGCGCCCTCCACCGCGTCCACGGCCACGGCCCCGTCCTCGCGACGAGTCATGCCCTCTCGCCATGAGAAGTTGCTCTTCTTCACGTCCCGTCTCCCGCCCCTTGACGAGCTCCTCATGCGCCTTGAGTGAACCAATGGCCTCCTCCATGGCCATCTTGTTGGTGTCGCCGAACAACGCAATTGATGAAGCAACATGGATGAATCTGTTGGAGACGGCTCGCAGCAACTTCTTCACGACGTACTTCTCCTCCATCGGATCTCCAAGCTCACGGATACGCCCCACAAGCGTCGTGAACTTCGCCGCGAAATCATCCACGGACTCTGCATCACCCATCTTGAGGTTATCAAACTCCGAGCGCAAGGACTGAATCCTCGCCTCTCGGACGCGCTCGACGCCGACGTGCATGGAGCGTAGCGCCGCCCACTACATCGGCCGCGGTTTCTATTGGGGGAAGGGTCCCCGCACTACCCCGAACCGACGGGCTTCTCCTTCACAGCGTCAAGATCCCCCTCGTTGTATCGACATGTTGTGTCTGACGTCATCGAGTTCCGCTGGCATCGGCGCTTGAATGGGACACCGTCGGCTGGCGCTTCGACGACCAGGAGATGAGTGATGCACCAAGGTAGACACAATAGCCTGAGGTAGATTGTCGTGTGTCCGGGCAACCAGCCCAGTCCGCGTCGGAGTCCGCGGTGATATCGGTCGGCGACGAGGCGTGAAGCTGGAGCCCGAAACCAGTCGTGCCGCGGACGTAGCGAAGAACCCGCTTAATGAGCGCTAGATGACAGGAGCGCGGATCGTGCATGTGCAAGCAGGCTTGCTGCATAGCATATGCGATGTCCGGCATGGTGATGGTCAGGTATTGGAGGCCGCCAGTGAGACTGCGATACTCCGAAGGATCGCTGACAGGATCACCAGCATTCGCAGATAACTTCGGCTTCGTATCCACGGGCGTATCTGCTGATTTGCATCTAGCCATGCAGGCACATTGAAGGAGTTTATCTGCATATTTCTCCTGGGACAGAAAGAATCCTCGTGGTGATCGAGACACTTGTATCCCGAGAAAATAATGCAGAGGACCTAAGTCCTTCATTGCGAACGCGGAGCGCAACTTGTCGACGATGTCGCGGAGCAGCGCGTCGGTGGAGGCCGTGAGGACGATGTCGTCGACGTAGAGGAGCAGGTATGCCGTGTCGTTGCCCCGTCGCAGGATGAAGAGGAAGGGTCCCTGCACTACCCCGAACCGACGGGCTTCTCCTTCATGGCGTCAAGATCCCCCTCGTTGTATCGACATGTTGTGTCTGACGTCATCGAGTTCCGCTGGCATCCCCGGCAGACGTCGAGGCTGCGCTTCGTCATGGTGGATGTCGAGGCCGCACTTCGTCATGGTGGATGTCGAGGCCGCTCTCCTAAGGACGAAGAGCCGCGGTATGACCCGTCAATCGGGGCGACGTGCGCCATCGTCCCGTCTTAGGCGACAGCCGGCTCAACGCCGCTCTCCTAAGGACGAAGAGCCGCGGTAGCTCTCCTAAGGACGAAGAGCCACGGTATGACCCGTCAACAGGAGCGACGTGCGCCATTGTCCCGTCTTAGGCGACAGCCGGCTCGACGCCGCTCTCCTAAGGACGAAGAGCCGCGGTATGACCCGTCAACCGGGGCGACGTGCACCATTGTCCCATCTTAGGCGACAGCCAGCTCGACGCCGCTCTCCTAAGGACGAAGAGCCACGATATGACCCGTCAACCGGGGCGACGTGCGCCATTGTCCCGTCTTAGGCGATAGCTGGCTCGACGCCGCTCTCCTAAGGACGAAGAGCCGCGATATGACCCGTCAACCGGGGCGACGTGCGCTATTATCCCGTCTTAGGCGACAGCCGACTCGACGCCGCTCTCCTAAGGACGAAGAGCCACGATATGACCCATCAACTGGGGCGACGTGCGCCATTGTCCTATCTTAGGCGATCTCAGCGCGCCGGTGAGCGACGTCTCCGTCGCCGTGCCGGGACAACCTTGACTCCGCCGCGACGTCGAGCACGCTCCACCGTGGCATAGAACGTGCCGGTGAGCGACGTCTCCGTCGCCGTGCCGTGACAACCTTGACTCCACCGCGGCGTAGAGCGCGCCGGTGAGCGACGTCTCCGTCGCCGTGCCGGGACAACCTTGACGCTGTTGCAGCGTCGAGCATGCTCCACCGTGGCGTAGAGCGCACCGGTGAGCGACGTCTCCATCGCCGTGCCGGGACAACCTTGATGCTGTCGTGGCGTCGAGCACGGTCCACCGCGGCGTAGAGCGCGCCGGTGAGCGACGTCTCCGTCGCCATGCTAGGACAATCTTGACTCCGCCGCGGCGTCGAGCACGCTCGACCGCGGCGTAGAGCATGCCGGTGAGCGACCTCTCCGTCGCCGTGCCGGGACGACCTTGACTCCGCCACGGTGGCGAGCATGCTCGTCCCCCCGCCACCACGTGAGCAACATCTCCGCCACCGTGCCGGGACAACCTTAACCCTCACCGCCACGTTGTCTTTGCGCCGTTCGGCCTTCGTCAAACCGCCAAACGAGCAATGCTTGTACGACACCCGGGCTAGGGGCTGGGTGCCGTGCCGCCTAGCCACGCCCTTTCGCCTCGAAGCAACAGCCTGTAAACAATGCAAAAAGAAGAAATGATTGCGAGAAGCAAAACACGGCTGCTCCAATTTTCTGACTTTCCATTAACCGATAGGGTTACATGAAGGCTACAAAAGAAAGCTCTAGCCTCATTAAACCTACCAAAAGAAGCTCCCAAACACTTAAAGCGCTAGGGGCTCCGTCCCTGCGGACGTCGGGGCAACGCTCCGTCACAACGTCGAGGCGATCCACCGTCACGACGTCGAGGCGACGCTCCGTCACGACGTCGACGCGATGCTCTATCCCGACGGATGTCGAGGCAACGCTCCGTCCTGGGGGACGTCGACGCAAAAATCTGTCAAGATAACGCTCTGTCACGACGTCGAGGCGATGCCCCTTCCCGACGGGTGTCGACGCGACGCTCCGTCCCGGCGGACGTCGAGGCAACACTCTGTCAAGACAACACGCCCGGCGTGGCGCCTCGAACCTACCTCGTTGACGCGGTCGCGGTGTCGCGGCGGCATGCCCGACTCCGCTCCAAGAGCCTGCCCGCCCCGAGTTCGGGGGTGTTCGGGGAGAGCTAGTGGAGACGACGGCCCGGCGTGACGCCTCGAACCTGCCAAGTCTACAGACCTCGTCGACGTGGTCGCGGTGTCGCGACAGCATGCCCGACGCGGCTCCAAGAGCCTGCCCGCCCCGAGTTCGGGGGTGTTCGGGGAGAGCTAGTGGAGACGACGGCCCGGCGCAATGCCTCGAACCTGCCAAGTCTGCGGACCTCATCGACGCGGTCGCGGCATTGCGGCGGCACACCCGACGCGGCTCCAAGAGCCTGCCCGCCCCGAGTTCGGGGGTGTTCGGGGAGAGCTAGTGGAGACGATGGCCCGGCGTGGTGCCTCGAACCTGCCAAGTCTACGGACCTCGTCAACGCGGTCGCGGCGTCGCGACAGCACGCCCGACGCGGCTCCAAGAGCCTGCCTACCCCGAGTTCGGGGGGTGTTCGGGGAGAGCTAGTGGAGACGACGGCCCGGCGTGATGCTTTGAAACTACCAAGTCTGCGGACCTCGTCGACGCAGTTGCGGCGTCGCGGCGGCACGCCCGACGCGGCTCCAAGAGGCTGCCCGCCCCGAGTTTGGGGGTGTTCGGGGAGGCTAGTGGAGACGACGCGCCCGGCGTGGCGCCTCGAAACTATCTAGTCTGCGGACCTCGTTAACGTGGTCGCGGCGTCGTGGCAGCACGCCCGACGCGGCTCCAAGAGGCTGCCCGCCCCGAGTTTGGGGGTGTTCGGGGAGGCTAGTGGAGACGACGCGCCCCGGCGTGGCGCCTCGAAACTACCAAGTCTGCGGACCTTGTCGACACGGTCGCGGGAACGACGCGCCTGGCGTGGCATCCCAAACCTACCAAGTCTGCTCGAGAGATCGTATATCTACGTGCCCAAACACGTCACGACGTAACAAAAAATAATAACGACACCATTTCCGTGTGAAGGACATACAACGCTTATTCGTGCGAGACAAACACGAGATGATCGACAGTTGAGAACCCAGTCGCTATTCTCTTTCTACTCGTTCGCCGCCACAACATTATGCTCTCCTCGTTCGCTGGCATAGTGTGACAGCGCCCATGTGCGGGGCCTACACTCACCGTACCTGTGCCTTGTCTACGCGTATAGCAGTCTTACGTAACAAAGATTATTACAATAAACGGTCTGCGATATAGTCAGCCACATCACACACACGAGCAATCACAGGCAGTTGAGATACATAGCGTATTTGTATAAGCGCTGGAGCGGGCGAGAATGGTCACCCTTGGAGACCGGCGGTGTTGGTTCCACGTGGATGGAATGGAGTGCACGTGCTCTTTTGCAACAACGGCTATGGCGGTGGCGGCCGCAGTTGCGAGAGCGGTTGCAGCCGGGTCACGATACGCGCGGCCGCTGTCGTCCTCAGGGGCTTGAGTGGAGGTCGCCCTTGACCCGGAGGTGGCGCAGCGACGGCCGAGGACCGTAGGGGCCGGCGCAGCGGTGATGGCGCCTGTAGGAACAAATGAATTTATACCTTGACCAAAGATCTGAATGCCTTGCTTCCTGGAAAGCGAAGTTGTGACTTATGAGAGTGACGACAATATTTTTGTAGCGGTTCTGGTGATCGATCACCATTTCAATCCCAAATTTGTATTGTGATGTGCTCGCTCTTTGTTGTTCCTTCTCTGCTTCCACTACTACAGATAGCATTTAACGGGACGCCCCTTGTACAGACGGCAACCGGGAGACGTCTGTACAATTCTTATCCCAGACGGCTCCCAACACCAACCGTCTGCACAAATCACGACCAAGGATGGGGAAAACGCGGGACGGCACAATACAGACAGTTCCCACACGGAACCGTCTGCACAAATAGTACAGACGGTCCCAGTTGGGAGCCGTCTGCACTAACCCGTAGAGTGCAGACGGCTCCCAACCGGTACCGTCTGCATTATTTATGCAGACGGTCCCAACTGGAAGCCGTCTGC
Organism: Stipa capillata; assembly: GCA_019208055.1. Lineage (NCBI taxonomy): Eukaryota > Viridiplantae > Streptophyta > Magnoliopsida > Poales > Poaceae > Stipa > Stipa capillata. The sequence goes on from JAGXJF010000599.1 coordinate 13,999, forward strand.
ACTAATCCATACAGTGCAGACGGCTACCAGTTCGGAGCCGTCTGCGTTATTTGTGCGGACGGTTCCCTACTAGGAGCCGTCTGCACTAAAGATCACTCCCTCACTCCCACTCCCAGCTAGCCGAGCTTCGTGTCCTGCGGAACCTCGAGCCGCCCGCAAGCGCCGCCGCCGACCGGAGCTCGTGCCGCCCGCCGCCGACGTCCCCAAGCCGCCGCGGCCACTTGCCGACGCTCTCCCGCCGCCGCCGCCGCCGGCAGGCCAGCCCGCGAAGCTTCCCCGCCTCGCCGCCTCCCTCGCCGCCGCCTGCCTCGCCGCGCCGCCTCCCGGTAAGCCGCCGAGCTCCGTCCTCCCTCCTCCGTCCGTCGCAGCTTCCGGCGGCACCGCCGCTTGCCGCCGCGGTCGATCGAGCTCGGCCGGCGTCCCGGCCGATCGACCGCCGGCCCTCAGGAGGAAAAAAATTAATAAAAAATAAAAATAAAAAATGAAAATAAAAATATGACCAGTGGGACCCACTTGTCAGGGCCTACTATTTTTGAATTTAGTTATTTATTATTTTTACTGAGGAAAAGATCAAAAAGAGTATTTAAATATTTAAATCTTATGAAAATCATAGAAAATTCATTATTAGTCAGAAAAATGCAAATAATATATCAAAATATTCAGAAAAATAAGATCTATACAATTATGGCATTTTCACTCGTGTTTGCATTGTAGAAAAAATAAAATTTACTAAAAACTCAAATTAGGGTTTCCGGAACCGCCGGAGAAATTCGGATCGCGATATTTTCAGCGTCCGGACTCCGATTAAATTGATTGCATTTGCATTAGTCTTTATTTTATGTCCACTATTCCATGACATGCATTTCATCTCATGCCGATGTTCCACATTTTGATATTTACGTTTATACCCTTAAACCCTTAAATTGCAGTACGATTTCTACATAAGCTCCTTTTTTTCGATGAGAAGCTAGGTGGCTTTCTTTTATTAGGTCAATTTAACACTAATTTCCTTGTTGTGCAGCGCGTGTAGCCAGATGGATCGGGTGTGGATGTACGGTTCTCGTACGAACCAAGCGTACCTTGATGGTGTGACGAATTTTCTTAGAGTCGCCGAGGAGGGCAGGTTGAAGAAGGGTGTTGAATTTACATATTGTCCTTGTTGCGATTGTAGAAATGAGAGATCATTTCTCGGACACAACTCAGCCCTACAGATCCAAGCGCACTTGATTATTAGGGGCTTCAAACCGGACTACACGTGTTGGACCAAACATGGTGAAGAGCAGAACATGTTACACGAAGACGTTGGCACCGTCCAAGAACAAGAACCCGAAGTCAACGAAAGCAGAGAAGATGATGACGAAGTAGGTGCAGACGATGATTGTGGCCGCCATGAGGAAGTACGTGCAGACGATGATTGTGGTGGCGCAGAGGACGATGATAGGTTGGATCAGATGCTGCGCGATGCTGACGTGAACTTTAATACTGAGAGAGACCTAAACAAGTTTATGTACTTGATTGAGGACTCAGAAAAACCTTTGTTTCCGGGTTGCAAGCCGAAATACACAAAGCTGTCGTCCGTGCTCGAGCTGCTTAAATTGAAAGCAAGCTATGGTTGGTCAGACAAGAGTTTCACAGCGCTCCTAGGTCTCCTCTCGGAGATGCTTCCGGACGGTAACGAGCTGCCCAAAAACACATACCGAGCAAAGCAGGTGGTTTGTTCGCTGGGGATGGAGGTAGAAAGGATACATGCATGTCCGAACGACTGTATCTTGTACCGGAATGAATTATCGAAACTCGCGTTCATGTCCAGTGTGCAAAGCATCTCGCTACAAGCGTAAGAGCCAACCAGACGACGGCGAGTCTTTCATCGAGCCGAAGAAAGGAGTTCCCGCTAAGGTGGTGTGGTATCTGCCCGTAATTCCGCGTCTGAAGCGTCTGTTCGCGAACCCAAAAGAGGCCAAGTTGTTGTGCTGGCACTCGGAGGACCGTAAGAAAGATGGAAAGCTAAGACACCCTGCCGACTCCGCGCAGTGGAGAAACATCGACATGATCTTCGAACACTTCGGTGCGGAGCCGAGGAATATAAGGTTCGCGTTGAGCACGGACGGAATGAATCCTTTCGGCAACATGAGCAGCCGGCACAGCACTTGGCCAGTTGCTCTTAGTATGTACAACCTACCACCTTGGCTGTGTATGAAGCGGAAGTACATCATGATGTCACTGCTTATCCAAGGGCCGAAGCAACCCGGGAATGATATCGACGTCTACCTAAGACCTTTGGTGGAAGATCTGAAAACACTGTGGAATGAAGGGGTACAGGTGTGGGATGCGTACAAACAGGAGAACTTCACCCTACACGCCATGTTGTTCTGCACGGTCAATGATTTGCCTGCCCTACGTAACCTTTCGGGCCAGAGTAAAGAACCAGACAAGGCTTGCCCTCAGTGCTTGGATGGTACCGCGAGTAGGTGGCTGGCCCACTCCCGTAAGACGGTGTTCATGCGCTACCGTAGGTTCCTTAAGAGGAATCACCCGTACCGCAATATGAAGGAACAATTTGACGGGACGAGGGAGAGAGCTTTATGTCCAAGGCATTACAGCGGGCAAGAGGTGTACAATATGGTTAAGGATATCGATGTTGTCCTTGGAAAGAGCGGTAAAAAAGTGAAGGCCAGCGGCATGTGGAAGAAGAAATCAATATTTTGGGAGTTATCGTACTGGCGGCACCTTGAAGTTCGCCACTGCATCGACGTTATGCACGTCGAGAAGAACGTGTGTGACAGCCTGATTGGTCTCTTACTTAATATTCCAGGGAAGACGAAGGACGACCTCAACGCACGTCTCGACTTAGTAGACATGGAGATCAGGCCCGAGCTGGCACCTGAGCCCTCCCAACAAGGCAGAACAAGGCTTCCTCCGGCCTGCTATAACCTGAAAAAGGCCGAGAGGACCGAACTATGCCGGTGCTTGCAAGGTGTGAAAGTTCCGTCCGGTTACTCCGCCAACATCTCGAAACTTGTTTCGATGGAAGATCTAAAATTAGTTGGTATGAAGTCCCATGATTGCCACGTGTTGATGACACAGATGCTTCCTGTTGCAATCCGAAATATCCAGCCGAGCTATCTCCGAGACACAATCATTAGGCTGTGTTACTTCTTCAACACAATCTCTCAGAAGGTCATCGATCCCGAAGCACTAGATGCGTTGCAGGCCGATGTGGTGAAGACATTATGTCATCTTGAGATGTACTTTCCTCCGTCGTTTTTTGATATCATGGTCCATGTTACCGTCCACCTCGTGAGAGAGATCAAGGTCTGTGGACCGGTATTTCTCCGTCAGATGTACCCGTTTGAGCGGTACATGGGAATTCTCAAGCAGTACGTACGAAATAGATCTCGTCCAGAGGGCAGCATCGTCGAAGGTTACACAACCGAAGAGGTGGTCGAGTTCTGTATCGATTACATGGAACAGCTCAAACCAATAGGTGTGCCTACGTCTCGCCACGAGGGGAGACTGGACGGCAAAGGGACCATTGGAAGGAAAACACTCATTCCTGACTACGCGTCGTTATCTCAAGCCCATTTCGTAGTCCTGCAACACATGACTGAAGTAGCCCCGTATATCAACATGCATAAGGACGAGCTACGCAGAGAGAATCCAGGCCGTACGGAGGCTTGGCTTACCAGACAGCACAACCGCAGCTTCAACAACTGGTTGCAGGTTCGGAGTGCTAATAGTACAACAGAGGAGAATATTGGCTGGTTGGCTAGATGGCCAAGTCACACAATCCTGAAATTTGAAGCGTACGACATAAATGAGTACACCTTTTATACCAGAGCACAGGATACGAAGAGCACGGTACAAAACAGCGGTGTCCGCATAGATGCCTTCCAGGACAGACGTGGGGTGTGTGCGTACTACGGCCACATTGAGGAGATCTGGGAACTCGACTACGTACGTTTCAAGATCCCCCTCTTCCGGTGCCGTTGGGTCGCACTCTCAAGTGTTAAGGTCGACAAGTACGGCATGACTACAGTGGACCTCGAACGTGCCGCATACAAAGATGAACCATTTGTACTCGCTAAGCAAGCTGTTCAAGTCTTTTATGTCCAAGACCCGGCAAATCAGAAACTTCACGTAGTCCTTCAGGGGAAAAGAAGGATTGTCGGAGTTGAGAATGTCGTGGACGAAGAAGAGTACAATCAGTTTGATGAGTTCCCTCTTGGAGACGGCACCGCGCTCAACGAAGAAGAACTACCGATCGGGGCCACCTGCTACCTGCGCGTCGATCATCAAGAAGGGCTGGTTGTTAAAGGAGATTAGGTTATTTTCTATGATGTAACCCTTGTTATGTATCGCCACCAGGGTTTTCTGTATAAACTATTAATGCAATAATAGGTTTGCAGATTTTGAGTTACAGTAATATGAATTTTTCCATAACATTAACATGAATAACAGTTATACCATAAAATTATCAAGATTAAAATATGAATTTACAAAAAAGTTCAACTCAATTGGAATTCATATGAATTTTCTATGAATTTTACAAGTTTATGGGTTTAAGGGCATTTTCAAACATTTCCATGACAGTAACATGAATAACAGTTATACCATAAAATTGTCAAGATTAAAATATGAATTTACAAAAAAATTTCAACTCAATTGGAATTAATATGAATTTTCTATGAATTTTACAGGTTTATGGGTTTAAGGGCAATTTCAAACATTTCCATAACAGTAACATGAATAATAGTTATACCATAAAATTGTCAAGATTAAAATATGAATTTACAAAAAAAGTTCAACTCAATTGGAATTCATATGAATTTTCTATGATTTTTAGAAGTTTAAGTCATTTCTAGTAATAGATAACCCTATTTCTAGTAATAAATAATCTTGAAATTTTTCCTACCCTCAAGATATACCATTACATGTTCCATGTCAAAATTTGGCATTTTTCGGGGTTCGTTTGCTATATTTAAGTCATTTAGTGCATTTCTAGGCATTTAGTGAATATAATTCAAATTTGAACTGCAAGTGCATGAAAAATTTGGCAAAATTATGATGAAAAATCCTATTTGTGGTCTTTAGTCTATGTTTAGGCCTTATCCAAGAAAAGGAAAGGAATTCCAAACATCAAGGTGCCAAGACTCGACCCCGAACATGGAGGTTATTGGTTTTTTAATTCGGAAAAATGCAAACGAAGTCTGAAAAACATGAAACTTGGCATGGTGCCCTCATATGGCATCAATATGCTGTGGTAAAAATTTGAGAAGGTTTTGCAAAAGTTGTGACGTACACTACTTACAAACCGGACCATCTCCGAGGAAGAATCTAGGTTTCGAGAGGGAACGGGTCAGATTTGAAGGCAAAGTGACGGTTGCTTCATCCGTTAACCTTGAAATTTTTTCTACCCTCAAGATATACCATTACATGTTCCATGTCAAAATTTGGCATTTTTCGGGGTTCGTTTGCTATATTTAAGTCATTTAGTGCATTTCTAGGCATTTAGTGAATATAATTCAAATTTAGGAGTTTAAGTCATTTCTAACAAAATAAATCAAAAAAATGGCCGTCAACATGAATAACAGTTATACCATAAAATTGTACAGATTAAAATATGAATTTACAAAAAAAGTTCAACTCAATTGGAATTAATATGAATTTTCTATGAATTTTACAAGTTTATGGGTTTAAGGGCATTTTCAAACATTTCCATAACAGTAACATGAATAACAGTTATACCATAAAATTGTCAAGATTAAAATATGAATTTACAAAAAAAGTTCAACTCAATTGGAATTCATATGAATTTTCTATGATTTTCAGAAGTTTAAGTCATTTCTATAATAGATAACCCTATTTCTAGTAATACATAACCCTGAAAAAATCTTTGTGCAGACGGCTCGTAGTACAGACCGTATTGAGAACCGTCTGCACTAATATAGCCAGGCGTCCCACCCTTCAGTACTATTAGTCCAGACGGCTCCGTATTGAGAAGCGTCTGCACTATGTTAGTGCAGACTGCTCCATATTGAGAACCGTCTGCACTAATGTAGCAGGGTCTGCGTTTGTAAAGTTTAGTCCCACCTCGCCCGTCGAACGCGCGGTTGAGTGGTTTATATACCCGGCCGCGCGGCGTCGGGTTGAATTCCTCTGCACAGTTACTGGGCGCTTATACTCGGCGCCCGCCTCATTTGAGACCGACACGTGGGTCCGCCGGCGTGTGCGTTCGACGTGTCGATGCCCTTACGAGCAACCGCGTTACCCCGCCGGCGGCCATCATTTTTGGCGCTGAAGAAATCTTTGTGCAGACGGCTCGTAGTACAGAAGCGTATTGAGAACCGTCTGCACTAATAGCCAGCGTCCCACCCTTCAGTACTATTGTCCGACGGCTCCGTATGAGAAGCGTCTGCACTAATGTTAGTGCAGACTGCTCCATATTGAGAACCGTCTGCACTAATGTAGCAGGGTCTGCGTTTGTAAGTTTAGTCCCACCTCGCCCGTGGAACGCGCGGTTGAGTGGTTTATATACCCGGCCGCGCGGCATGGGTTGAATTCCTCTGCACAGTTACTGGGCGCTTATACTCGGCGCCCGCCTCATTTGAGACCGACACGTGGGTCCGCCGGCGTGTGGGTTCGATGTGTTGATGCCCTTACGGGCAACCGCATTGCCCCCGCCGGCGGCCAACATTTTTGGCGCTGAAAAAAGCTTTGTACAGACGGCACGTAGTACGGAACCGTCTGCACTAACCATTATCCCGACGGCCCCGTATTGAGAACCGTCTGGACTAATATAGTCAGGCTTTCCACCCTTCAGTACTATTAGTGCAGACTGCTCCATATTGGGCACCGTCTGCACTAATGTAGCAGGGTCCCGCCTGCAATCTTTGTGCAGACGGCTTGGTACTGAGAACTGTCTGTAGTAATAATAGTGCAGACGGATCTTGGTGTAGAACCGTCTGCACTATTAGTCCGGACGGTTCTGTTTTCCGGACCGTCTGGAATAGCTTCTATAATAAATCCCCTCTTTCCAAAGCCGCGCTCCAGTTTCAATTTTCGCTAAGTCTTTAGCCCTAGCCTGTCGCGCCTGAAGCCCTCTGCCCCGACGACGCCGCCGCCGCCCCGACGCCATCCCTCTGCCCCCGACGACGCCGCCGCCCGGAGCCCTCGGCCCGACGCCGCCGCCGCCTTCCCGACGCCATCCCTCTGCCCCGACGACGCCATCCCGCCGCCCCCGAGCTCCCCGCCGCCCCCGAGCTCCCCGCAGCCCCCGAGCTCCGCCGCCCCCGAGCTCCCCGTCGCCCCCGATCTCCGGCGACCTTCCTCGATCGCATTAAGGTGATTAAACATAAGGATGATTGAATGTAATCGCGGAGGTAGAAGGCCTTTTGATGTATATATGTTCAAGAAAACAATCCTATCTCTACGGATGTACCAAATTAGTGCACCTTGGTTTCATACTTTTTGGCTACACGGGAGTAGCTTTTAGCACAACTTTGAGCTCTAATGGTTTACTGATTAAAATTAAGAAGAACAAAAGAAAAGAACCTGAAGAGGAGATCCACCCATGTGAACTTTCTTGGAACAATATATGCTGGCAGTATAAAAATATAGCTGGGATTTGTGATCAGAATTATAGTTGTCATTACTCTTTTTTTGTTGTTGTTGTAGAGAGGATAGACAATTAGTTGTCTACTATGCGGCAGATGTACTTTTTGGTTTAAGCTTTTGAGTTTTGATCTCTTTATTGTTGTTTAGTTTTGAGCCTCGAACTGGATACTCACTGTATACTCACTGGATACCTCCCACAATTTAATTATAAGGTGATAGGAAGGGGATTTAGATTAGGCAGCCTACTCCTGGTGCATAAAAAAATCACAGTAGGTAACAATTCATATAATGGGCTACTTATGTATAAGCAGTCACATTGTGCTCTTTGTTGCTAAAAAAAGGTTTGAAATCGGTGTGGGAACAGAACTCAGTTTAGTGATGAGATAAACATACCCTATGTCTGTAGAAAACAAAATTGCTGACGTTAGGGCCAATGGAATAACAAGTTGTTGCCACTCTAAATCTAAGGCGACGATTTTGAGTCCGATGAATCGATTTCATATATTCCAAGGCTTCAATTTAATTGGACGAATCAATCTATATATCTCTCCTTTGAAAAAAGAATTCAATTGGACGAACCAATCTTTAATAAGAGGCAACAAGAAACAAATAAAGGCAAATAGGAAGAAGATCAGTGAGCTGAGTACATTCTTGCCATAAGAGCGTGCGGCCATGTCGCCATGGCTGCCGGCTGAGAAGATCAGAAGAATGTGTTTACGTAAGCTTTTTGTAACCGTTGCCGCTTAGCTGCTTAAGATTTAGACGAGTAGGTCATTGAGTAGTAAAAATAGAATAGCTTCCTCAAGAAGGATCAATGCGTGAACATGGGAACTCTTGGAAATCCTTTCGCCGTAGTTTGGGGCTACTCGGCTGCAGGGTATCGTGAATGCATTGATGTGTACGGTGCGTACGACGCGTTAGGGTATACACACGTATGTGGTGCGTGTGTGATGTGTTGGCGCGGTAAGGAAGATATATTCTAGAGAATGCCGTAACTGCTCATGAATTTTTGCATGATATAGTTGCTATGAGAAAGTTTATGATAAAGTCAACCTGGAACTTTCTTAGTCTAGCTAGAGTTCATGTGTCTTTATACGAAAATGTTTGGAATCTTGTCGTGTACTGCATATCTGAATGTTTCGTCTTTTGAAGATGGCGTCCGGAGGAGATGAACGTGAACTGCCGGTGGCCTCTTCTCCTCGACAAGATGAGCCGCATAGTGGACCTGAACCGGCTGCACCGTGCCCACCGAACATGCAGAAGCCTCGTCTCATGAGCAAACCGAAGAATCGGGTGGGCAGAAGCGAAAGCGAGGTGGCCTAGGCAAAAACAAAATGCCCACGGGTCACTACACGATAACTCGTGTCACCGACGAGGGTGTGCCCATATTGCCGCAGCAGGCTCAGGCGGCATTCCGTAGTGCGTGCGCCTCACTGGCGAGGACGAAGGTCCGGATAACGTACGCCAGCTGGCCGTCAGTGCCGGACAACGAGAAAGAGTTTCTTTGGAGCACAATCAAATCTCAGTTCGACTTCCCCGAAGGTACTGAACAGGCCGTGGAAAGACAGGCAAAAGCCAAGATGGGCAAGGCGTGGAAGACCTTCAAGAGCGAGCTCTACAACACGTACGTCAAGAATGATCTTATGCCCTACAGGCAGGACCCGAAGACTTACGGGTTCTTGGAGGATTAATGGGCAGAATTTGTGGAGAGGTGCACGTCAGAGGAATTTGTGCAGAAGAGTCAGGCAAACAGGGCCCGCCAAGCAGCAACATTCACCCCCACAGGCTCGGAAGCTGTGGGTACGCGCGCAAAGAGCTGGAATGGAGAACAGAGGACGAGCGGGCGTCTCAGGAGAGTCGCGACACACCGTTCTCACAGATCCCAAAGAGGCGGGCCCGGAACTGGTTTCGCGCGAGGGCCAACATCTCGGCTGATGGCACCGTCGCCTTCAACAAGCCCGAAACCGTCCAGGTGGCTGAAAACATCATGCGACTTTCAGAACAATCCGCCCAAGGAACTTTCCAAGCAGCCAGGGAGAAGGACATACTAACCTCGGCTCTGGGAAACAAAGAGCACCCAGGTCAAACCCGTGGCGTGGGGGTGACGGTTCCATGGAAGATGGGATTCCCCGACGATGCGGGTTCGTACAGGAGTTGGAGGAGAACGAAAGCTGAGCGCGAGGCAACCGAGCGTGAAAGGATGAAGAACGAGCTGATGGAAGAAATAATTGCAGGCCTAGAACAGAGGATCGATGCGAGGGTCGAAGAACGGGTGCGGCAGATAAGGCAGGAGGATGCAGCCGCCGCGGCCGACCGCAGCCCCGCAGCCTCATCCCCACACGCTCGGCGCAGGAGTAGCTGCGCATCCGTGGAAGACGTCCACGAACAAGCCGCTCATGAGCATGTTTCGGACGACGACCGCGCCGACGACTTTCATGTCGAGCCGAACCCTCCTGAAGACGACGTCATTGAAAAATTCCCTATCGACGACATTACGATGGTAACTCCCTGCAAGCTCCTCGTGCCTAGCTGTTTTGGCCCCACTGACATGCTTGAGGCTGGCACGGGGTTAGCATTTCCATATTATGAAGACACGAGGGTGCACGGAGTTCCGTTGGTGGCGGATAAAGCTAAGGTGGCAGTGGACATGGTGCATGCGAATTGCTCCTCCTTCACACTTCCTGTACCACCGGAGGACGAGATCACGACACTGGGGCAGGCCGTCAACAGTTTCATCCAGTGGCCGAAGAAGTACATTTCCCTGGTTGCCCCTCCACCTCCTGCACGGCCCCTGTCTCCGGTACGTTACGGTCCGGATTTCTCAATGCGTGGTCCTCCACCGAAGGTGAAATCCGCTTCAGCACAATCCAGGCAATCTAGCAGATCTAGCCAGCAGACTGCCAGAACGACTCCTCAAGCTCAGGGTAGGGCCACCAGAAGTAGCACGAAGTTGGCCAAGGGCAAAGAGGTAGAGGAAGAGCCCGAGATAAGAGTGTACACGGAAAGGCAGCCGCTAGTGACACGGGCGGCGTTAGAACGACTTGGTTGGGCAGCTCAGATTGTGCACGAATTTTACATGAAGAGGTCCAACGAGGAGAGAGCGCTTCCTCAGAATATCTGCGCCATGTACAAACGACAACATTTCCTCCATCCACGTGGAACCTTTGACATCGATTTCTCGGATTTAGCCGACCTCTACCGTCATGACGCCCTCGATGTCAGCCTATTAAGATGCTGGACACTGTAAGTGTTCTCAATCACTGTTTAAGCTAACTACATTGCCTAACTTATTGATACGCTCTTTCAATGACATTGCTTCTATGTGCAGATATATGATTCAAGAGGCTAGGACAGAGAACCCTAATATCGGATTCCTCGATCCAGGAGTGGTCGTGTGCACAATGGTCCAATTCCAGCCGAACGAGGTCGAGGAATACATTGCGGACGTCATGCTCATTCACTCAACTAAGCGCGTCATTCTTCTGCCGTACAACTATGACTTCCACTGGATGCTCGTCGGGCTCGAGCCCAGACTATCTACATGCCACGTACTTCGACTCCAGGGACTACCCATCAGAGAAGTACGCAAATTTGACGAAGGTGCTCGACGGGGCGTTCAAGAAGTATGTTGACAAGGGGGGGATTGTGAAAACACCACGAACCGAACCGACACACCGATTTCATTTCCCGGTAATAATTCCTCCCTCGCCCAAGAATAATCACCTCGCACGTTCTAATATGTATTCGGTAAAACTAAATTACCCGTGCACGTAACCATGATTTCTGCAGTGCCACAAGCAGCCGCCGGGCAACAATCTCTGTGGATACTACGTCGCGACATATATGAGGCAGATCGTTGGCTCTAGTCCGGTAGATCTGGCGGTTAGTGTCATTACACTATGTAGTTCCATTTTTCATCGTTCGGACGTCGTGCCTAACCTAGCTATTTAATTTCCTTCTGCAGAGATTAAAGTTCCCTACAGATGAGCTCGACAGTGAGGGCGTCACGTTTGTTCAAAAACAGTTAATAGCTTTCATATTTAGAGAGGTGTTGAAGGAAACCGGAGAATTCCATTGTCCTCAAGATGTTCCTCCTCAATGACTTGAGAGTTTTTTTCCCCAACAATGCAAGTGAATGACTTTGTAGTTGTGAATAACGTTTAATGTTTGTTTCTGAATGCTATGTCTAAGATCAATGCGTACATTGTGTGTCTCTGCATGCTATGCTTACCATTATGTCATTTTGTTTCTAGCGTTTTCACTGCCGCGCCAGGACCGCTCTAGAGTTTACGAATGCTAAGCCATAACATCTACATGTTGTGTGTCTGTACCGCACCGCACCGGGTATCGTTACCCTGCCGCACGGCTGCTGCGACAGCAGAAACGGCAGTTTTCGCTGCCGCGGCAGCAACGTCGCCTTGCCGCACGGCTGCCGTGGCAGCAGGCGGCAACATCGTCGCCCTGCCGCACTGCTGCCGCGGCAGCGGAATCAGCCATTTCCGCTGCCGCGGCAGCAGGTGGCAGCAACGCCGCCTTGCCACACGGCTGCCGTGGCAGCCGAAACCTCTGTTTCCGCTGCCGTGGCAGCAGGCGGTAGCACCGTCGCCCTGCCGCACGGCTGCCGCGGCAACGGAATCAGCCATTTCCGCTGTCGCAGCAGCAGGCGGCAGCAACGCCGCCTTGCCGCACGGCTGCCGCGGCAGCCGAAACGTATGTTTCTGCTGCCGTGGCAGCAGGCGACAGCGCCCTCTGCACAACCAGACTACTACCGCGGCAGCATGGTTCACAGCATTTTTCCGGACGGTTCCAGGTATAGAACCGTCTATACAAATTCTTTGTGCAGACGGTGCTGGGTACGGAACCGTCTGGAAAAATGCTTTCGACGTACTGTTTACTAATTTGTGTAGACGGTTTTGTGGATGGAACTGTCTGTACAAATGCTTGCGACGTACTGTTCGGTCCATTTGTGCAGACGGTTCGTGCTTGCCTCCGTCTGTACTAATTATTTGTACAGACGGTTAAATAACCGTCTGCACAAAGATGATTTGTCCTGACTGTTTCGGCCAGACGGTTCGAAAAACCGTCCCGCCCGGTGTTTCCGAACCGTCTGGACAAATCATTTCTGTAGTAGTGTTCAATGAACCGAAAGGTTAATTCCTGCAGTACTAAACCATTTCCTCGGAAATTCCTGTGCTCCGAATGTGCCTAACTGAGCAGTTTGCAGCAGTTCTTTACTCAACCATTTTCTCAGGAAGTCCTGCGCTCCAAATGTGCCTAACTGAGCAGTTTGCAGCAGTTCTTTACTCATTTTCTCAGGAAGTCCTGCGCTCCAAATAAGCCTAACCGAGCAGTTTGCAGCAGTTATTTCTGATATAGACTGTTTCCTGAACATAGACTCGCGATCACAAGAGCATAGAGGGATTAATCATATCACATGGAATAACTTCACCATTAGATGTGGAGTTGCGACAATCATCCCATGTACAAATCTAGTGCTTCTGACTACCATCTAGATCCCAGAAACTACAACAGTAGAGCACTCATCAGAGCAACTCGACTAGCACTTCTTGATTGAAAAATGAACTGGATAAAAAGCACCTCGATCTTCAGTATGCTATGGTCACCAATGATCACTGTGCACATGGCGTCTGCAAGAGAATCATTGCACGAATCCACGTCACTCATGAAGGTATATATTTTGATTCTACGGGGAGGAGGTCGGCAAATGAAAAATCATGAGTTGGTGGACCTGCAACACATGTCGAGTCCAGGGGTAAGGTAACTTGTGTTCTCCATAAGAATATCATAACAGGAAAATATATAACGGGGAAAACAGAGAAATAACATAACATGAAGATCAAGTTACACAATTAATTTGTTCAGAATGGAGTGTGTGTTTTTTAAACTTGATTCTTGAATCACTCTCGAGTTTTATCCCTAGAAAGGTGCAGCAATGTATATGCCACTACACTTGCAAGCTGCAACCATATTTCTAGGAAAAGATGCCTATTCTACATTTAACTATTTAGGTGCTTATAGAATTTTTACCCTTTTGTTCGGCTAGAAGGTAAAATGGAATGTGAGCTACCATCTTCGTTCCTCCTTCACTCCAGTTCACAATACCAGGACCATTTCCTTGGGCAGTGGATGGTCCCAGTACAGATAAACAAATGGCTGGTTCATTCATGAGCCCTAAATAGTCACAGGCACGTTGCCAGACTCTCCTGTCTGAGGTCCGGGACCGAGCAACCTGCAGGAAAGCAACATATTTCAATGATGGATGATGCTAACATAACAAACTCTCAATATGTTTGATCAAGTCACTACCTTAGCCAAAGATACGCGTGCTCTTGGAAGCAACTCGTTATGGCATGTTGCTAGCTTTGCAATGGCAGTCACCACAAAGCAGAGGAGCCTAGCTTGGGATGACTTTCTAGAAGTTGCACCCATAGAATCAAATCCTGGCCCCTGACTTAATCCCAAACGACTTGGAAACAAGAGATGAAAGAAGTCAATCATGAGTAATACCACGGAAGTCTAGAAAAGAAGACATTATACAATGAAGAACAACCTAGTTGCAAGGTTTTCATGTAATAGCAACTCCAAATTTTCAAATAGTTCACGAGCTACATCCTTGTGGTTTATTCCTCCTGCTCCATGCTCACTAATGGCCCAGCACAAATGCAATGCTAGTTCTGTCTGCACAGGCCATACCCCATCAGAAAATTAAATTGTGGTGGAAAAGAGAATTAGTTATTTCCTTATTAAAGATAATTAGCACAAGAACAACAAGAGCAGGCAATGAAAGAGAAATTAGATACAATAACTTGACAGATATGCTTGCCTTTGCAGGGTTACCATGGGCCTCCCCAAGTCTATCAATAATAGGCTTCTGTAGAATGGTTTGAAATTGTTATGCAAAACTGTTCGAAAATACTATAATGTTGACATGTATGTATAGTATGACAAAAACCATTACATAGTAAGAGTCACTCAGTTGGTACCTTTAGTAGTGCAATGATGTCAGGGGAGCGCTGGAATGCAGCCAATATGAAATCTGAGAGCTTTTGCCTCACCTACAGGATGTTATACCAAGGAAATTGTTCAACTTAAATCCAAATATATCATTGGAACTAGCACAAGTGATATGAGCGAATAACCTAACCTAAATCCAGACATGCCATATGAACATATATCATTTTTAATGAATCGGAGGAACATGTGATACTAAGAAAACTAACAAACTCAAATTACTTCTTCCATTGGTTCATTAACACACCACTTCTCCATGTACATTACAGTTAGATATTCAAAGCATCTTAAATTTTCGAATAGCTTTAGAAATTAGAAGTTTCAAGAAACTAGGCCAGCAATAGTTCCACAAGGATCTATCCTTCAATGATGTCTCGACATATTGATTCTTACTCACTAAAATTGGTTTGATGTCCAAGACTCCAAGTAACCACTTCAGTCAAATCAAGCAAACTGAGATATACGAAAGGTAAGACATCTTTGCTTGTGGCAAAACCTGGCCTGGCGTACATCTAACTATATTTACTAAGCATCATTATCACATAGAAGGGAAAAGTAACTTACAAAAAATAAAACAAGTTTGTCTACCTCGAAAGAGAAATCCTTGTCAGGGAACATTGCAGCATATCTTGACATAACTACTGGAATCAGAGCACACAAGAGTGCTGAACCAACAAACATAGACTGTCAAATTAACACTGTTTCAAAAGGATCATCGATCAAGAATAAAGGTGGCCGCTCCTGCCGGCCGGCGGCAGCGGCAGCGGCAGCAGCTGCGGCAAGGGAGAGGCGACAGGCGGCGCGGGGCTGGAGAAGCCGACCGGCGGCCAGGCGTAGCAGGCTGCGGGGCCGGCGGCAGGCGAGGGAGGCCACGGGGCCGGCGGCCGGGAGCAGCAGGCCGCAGAGCCGGCTGCGTCAGGCGCGGGCGGCCACGGGGCCGGCGTCAGGCGCGCGGGGCCGGTCACGAGCTCGCTGGGCCGCGCGGGAGGCTGCGGGGCCAGCGGCGGCAAGTGCGGGAGGCCGCATGGCCGGCGGTGGCGGGCGCGAGAGGCCGGCGGGGGCCCAGAGCGGCGACGGCCGGCGACAGCAGGCGAGGGAAGCGGCGCGGGTTCGGCTCGGATCCGGTGCAGGTCTGGCGCGGGACCGGAGCGGGGGCCGCTGGGCTGAAGGAGAAGACCGGAACGGAGGCGGCCCGGCGTGGGGAAGGCTCGGCAGCGGGTGTGGGCGCGCGGCAGCGGGATTGGGCGTGCGGCAGCAAGGGCTGGAGCGTGCGGCAACTGGAGGCAGCAGAGGATGGGGGTGGCGGCGGGGTGGATAACAACCCCACCCCCAACTGACTCAAAACAGAGATGGGCCTTGGCCCATCAGGGTTAGGGGAGCCGCGCTATCGGCGTAGAGACGCCTCTAGCGGTGGTCCGGTTGGACCCCCCTTTGGGATTCGGCCGGGGGCGTGATAGGGTTCTTCTTGCGAGCCGGTGACGGATCGTGGAGAAGGTGGGTTTGATGCAGGTGACGCAGAGGATTTACCCAGGTTCAGGCCACCCGGAGGTGTAAAACCCTACGTCCTGCTTGTTTGTATGTATATTAACTTATATCGGGCTACAGAGGCTATTTCCTTACAAGAGGAGTGCTTCTCCCGGAGCTCCGATCCTCTGGTTCTTGCTAAGGAACCAGCCGGCGAAGAGAGCCACCGGGCGCGTGACTAAGAGTCTAATTTAAAAGGCTCGAACCCTTTGCATGGCCTGGGAACTCCCCTTATATAGCCGGGGGTTCACCACAGTGGCCAAAGGATGCTACAGATGATGTCGTGGGCGTCAAGAAGCCGCCCACCTTTCCGTTAATGCGCCGCGTCTCCTTTCGCGCCGGACGCCACCCCGCCATGCTTCCGAACAGGGGCCCTGACATCTTTATGCCCGGTGGGTCCCGCGAAAGGAGACTTACCAGGCTTCTTCTGACCGAGTGGGTGAAACATCCGCTCCTGATTAGGATATTAAAGTATTAGAGTATTTGAATATTCTGTAAAGATTCATGTAAAAAGACCAAAATGCCCCTGATGGTGTGTTATTGCCCAAGGGTATAATTGTAATCTCGCACACCCCTCTCCCGAACCCTATAAATACCCCCATGGGGGTGGAGAGAGGGGATCCATTTTTCCCAGATATAAATTGTAATCCCTGAAATCGATACGAAGGTTTTCGCTTTGCCCCAACACGGGAGTTTCCATCTCTCCTCGACGCGAGCATTTCACCTTTCGCCTCAACGGTCGTGGTAATCCGTGCCTCACCTCGACGGACACTATACTTGTTCGTACTCCCTCGGTACTCCCGGAGGTCGCCGTAACCGATCGGGGGTGCCTAAAGTATACTGCCTAGTCCCGTAGCTACGACAGTTTCCTTCTCGGCAACTCGCAGCAGCGTCATGTCGTCGATCGACTGGGAGATGATCGTCAAGGCCAGCTGGTCCTTGTTCTCATCGACAGCCTCGGACGAGCTCTCACGATCAACGGCACCCCATGCGCCGTTTGCTCACAAGAGGTACTTCATCCTCATCGCTCACGCCGCGTAGTTTGTCCTTGTTAGCAGCGGGAATGGGAGCTTCCCCGCTGCTGCTGTCGTCGTCGCCATCGCAGCTACCGCCATCGCCGCCGAGTCGCTGGGCACCACTCGCTGCAGCATCACGCGGCATCGTCTTCGTCATCACCTGGCTCTGATACCAAATGTAGGAGCTGAATCTCTCAGCTCCTTTCTTTCACGGTGTGTCTCGCACGCACACTCTCAACTCTCTGTTGTTTCACACAACACACAAGTACAAAAGAGATAGAACACAGTGGTTTTGGTGACGTGCTGCCTCACACAGTTGAACGTCTTTTGTTCTTTCTCTATTACCTGTTGAACCAACTGATTACAATACCTTAAATAGAACACACACACGCAGCCAAGGCAACAACCTGCCCGGCTCTTATGCCACGCACCAACTAACTCCATGCACTAACTAATCACTAGCTACTTGCACGGCCATGTTCAGCACTTGCGCAGCCTCCTCAACGGCCACACGACCCAGCCAAACCAGCATGCATGCAGCTGACAATAACTTGCCGGATCACCCGGCTCAACCTGATCCAGCATCCCGTCACACTCCTGCTGCGTCGCGTCTTGCCACTTCTCACGGCGTTGCCATATCGCATAGCACCATCAGCATCTCGCCGTGCTTGCCGCATCGCACGGCAGCCTGGCATCTCGCCTTCTTCACGCGTACAGCTAAAGCTTCACCGACCTTCCATGTCCCTAGACCACCTACACTACATGCAGAATGCAAGCAAACTAAAATGCAGATACATGAATCAAGATTAATGCTAACAAGGCCCCCCTTATCTCCATGCGCTGGTGGCGCGCCTTAATTTGCTCACCTGAGTACGTAGCAAGTCCATCACATACATGCATGAACGGTAAACCCCGTTGATAGGGACAACGACCGAGGGCATGGACAGTATCTTGAATTGGTCTTCAGTTCCGCACGAGGTGCAGATCCCCTTATCTCCAGCTTGGTTTAGATCTTATCCAATCGGCCCTAGCACTCGATGCGCCAACTCCCTGCACAGTGCATAAACATGCATGATTCGGACGAAGAAGTTTTTACACGCTACTAATTAACTGAAAATTTACCTATCCGGCCGGCCGGTTGCCAAGCAAGCAAGTCCTCATTACGTACACCGTGATGACCGGATTTTAGCAATCGCCTCCACGTCAATACGGATGAATAGAGCAAATTGCACTATTGGTCCTGAAACTTAAGAGGTGGGAGCATCATGGTTCAGGAACTTCGAAAACATGCATCTAAGACCCTAACTTATTTAAGTGAAGCAAGAGTGATCCAAATGAGGACAGCTCAAACGCTTGGCCGACGTGGCGTGTTGATGTGTAATGCATACGTTTTGGAGGGCCGCACGAAGAGGCCCAGCTTAGCAACCATTATCTCGTTTGACCCATTCCACTTAATGCTTCCTTTCCCCACACCATGGGCCTCTCCCGCCACCTCCTCCCTCTCTTCCTCTGTTGCCTTGGCCTCCCACCTTCCCCGACCCGCGCCCTCTCCACGGCCGCCTTGCCGGCCAACCCCGCTGCCACTGAGGAGGGCACACCTCCTCCCCCTCTTCCTCCATCGTGGCGGCCACCTCGGCCTCCCGCCTTCCCCGACCCCTGCCCTCTCCACGGCCACCATCAAGAGCGTGCACATCTCGTCCATCCCCACGGCCTCGTTAATGTCACGCAGCTCACCGACGCCATCTCTGTCATGGCGACACTAGCCTCATCTCTGTCATGGCGACAACGACAGGTGCCAAGAACATCAACGACGATGATAGCAGCGCCGCGTCGCACGCACGCCAGCGACGTGCCGGCCTACGCCAACACACTACTACAGAATCATCTATACGAGGCACCTTAGCCAAGGCGATTAAGTAAAAGCGCCATGAATTAAGCGTACCAATGCCTCCATTGGTGCGGCCATTTTATCATGTGTACGCATGCAGATCATTGTGCCAGAGCAGCAATCACTAGTACAGAATCGTTTATACGAGGCGCCTTATCCGAGACGGTTAAGTAGAAGCGCCACGAATAAGAAACGTCGGAAGCAGTTAGTACGAAAAAACCGCCTCAGATAACGAGTCCGGGAGCAACCGCCACAGATAAGACCACATCCGAGGCGGTTAGAAATAAATAACCGCCTCCAATGTTATCCGAGGCGGTTACTTATTTCTGGCCGCCTCGGGTAATGGCCCTATCCGAGGTGGTTATATATTGTCAACCGCCTCGGATATGTGAGTACATATCAGAGGCGGTTGCTGATATATAACCGCCTCTATATAAGTGATATCCGAGGCGGTTATGTGGATTTAACCGCCTCCAATATGATTCACAGTATTAATTGTGCTGCGCGAGCAGACATATGACCAGAGGTAGATATGTCTTAAATGTGGCGATTTGCTGGCGATTTTTTGAGCTATTTGCTGATGATTTTTCGGTGGAGAGGCTACATTTGGAAGAGTATAATTGGAGATAATACTTCCTTGTTGGTTAGCAAAGGTTAGTGTTAATTTTTTGAATCATTTCATCCAATAATTTGGTGATTTTGCTTTGTTTCTTGGACATTGAGAATATTCAATTATATGATCATAATTAGATCGATGCAGATGTTTGGTTTATCATATGGTTGAATGCATATAAATTTAGTGTTAAGGTATGCAAATTTTGAAGGATAAATATGCTTTGCAATTAATGGTTATTGTGATATCTCTAATTAACAACTTGCATTGGTGCATTACTCTAATGTGCATGAATTTATTTGTAATACAAAATGCCAATGCATAGGAAGATGATACGCCTTTGACCTTTTTCTTGTACATGCTCTCCTCTGTGGTTGAAATAATTTGTTTTACTAAATTGAAAGAGTAAGCACCTAAGCCTTCAAGGTAAAAATTCAAGCTATTGATTTAAACAAAAGCACTTATCGGGAGGCAACCCAGAAGTTTAGAGTCATTTATTTTCTGTTGGGTCTTAGTTTTAATTTCTGAATAAATAAAGTATCATATTCTTAATTAATCATAAAAAGTTTATATTTGTAATCTATAGAAAGTACGTAAGCTACTGTAAAAAGCTAGGAGCTAGCTCTGGCCCAAAGTGGCTAGGTGGCATAGCCAGGTGGGAGGCTCTGCTATCTCCCTCTGCCGCCTGGGTGCTGTGGTGCTTCCCCGTTGCTCCAATTTTTCGTAGCTCTCTGTAATATTCATTGTTTAT
Source organism: Stipa capillata (assembly GCA_019208055.1). Taxonomy (NCBI): domain Eukaryota; kingdom Viridiplantae; phylum Streptophyta; class Magnoliopsida; order Poales; family Poaceae; genus Stipa; species Stipa capillata. The sequence continues at coordinate 34,437 of JAGXJF010000599.1, forward strand.
GAATATACATTCTCTAGATTTTTTCGTACTGTTATAGTCTCCATTTCAGTTTTATAAGTTTCTGTCCTATTTTTAAATGCTAAAATTAATACTTTGACATCCTCTGAAAATATTTGCATGCTTTCCGTGTTTAATTGGGTACTTTACATAAGGGAGTTGACTTTTATTTTGGGAGTATACATTGTATTTAAGTTGATTACTTATTATATGGAAAGTGACCTAATACTTGCTGTGCAAGAACTAATCTTTTATAGGAAAAGCTTTTCTTCACTGAAAGCAATAGGGGAGGCCCCTACAACACATTTTATGAAAAAGGGCAAATTCTACAATATATACCAGCCTAAAAGACTTGTTCGATCAATGCTCAACTGAATGACTGATCATTGTCATTCATGATCATGCTCTTGCAGCTGCAGCTCGATACATCGCCCATGCTCCTACGATCGATCCCAAGTCCTAACACATTTCCATGGGGAGGGGTGTGTGGCGCTCAGCTCACACTCCCAAGTCCCAATTGTGTCCTTTTTTCTTCTTTTGAAATTCATATTATTTGTTCATGCTTGTGATTAATTGGGCATGCACATGTGTCGTAGCAACGAGGCTAGACAGTGAACTTGTGGCACCCCCGCACGGCTACGCGGACCTACGGGGGTTTGCCCGGGAAACTACGTCGCGGAGACACCGCAGTCGCGCACGCGGGTCGCACGGCGCGAGGACACTCGAACCTGCTGCGATGTTGCAAACCGGGGGAGAGGAGGAGCAAGCAAACATGTATTCAGAATTTCTGGGATCCCCCAAATGGAAGGGTGCCCTTCTATTTATAGGGAGAACGGAGGGGTAGGGGAGATTACAGGAATGCCCTCGGGCGTTTTACAATCATGCCCCTAGATGTACCGATGCCCCTGGGGACGTGTAGGTCTTTTCCTCCGGGAATATTTCGGGAATATCCCGTGGGTCCCGCCCGTCATGCACGGACTTGTCGCCGTCACGGACTCGGCGTTGCACAGTCTTGGCGTGGTTACAGACTTGATGTTGCCGCGGAGTCGGCATCACGCGGTCTTGGCGTCGCGACGAGGTTGGTGTCGTCGCGGAGTCGGCATCGCGCGTGTCTTGGCGTCACGACGAGGTTGGTGTCGTCGCGGAGTCGGCATCGCGCGGTCTTGGCGTCGCGAGGAGGTTGGTGTCGTCGCGGAGTCGGCGTCGCGCGGTCTTGCGCCGCGACGAGGCTGGTGTTGCGCTGATCTCCTCTAAGTATGGAAAAGCGTCGAAACCGGGTAGCGCAGGGACCCCTTCCCCAACAGTAGTCCCTCGTCGATTCGGGCGATCGGCTAGCGAGCGCCCGAGGCGGCGCAACCCGATTCTTGAGGGGTCGATGCGCGGCCCGAACCGACCACTAGTGCCCTGTCTTCTGCGATTTGGTTGTTGACGCGTGATTTGAGCTCCAGTCAAGCCATCGGGGGGTTCGAAGGTGCGCAGTTACCCCCGGGGGGTGCGGGGGGCGGAGCCCCCCGCGGGCCAGATTTTTTTCTCTTTTTTTTGTTTCTTTTTCTTTCCTTCTCTCTCTTTTCCCTTTTTTTTCTTCTTTTTCTTTTCTTTCTTCTCTTTTTTTTCTTTCTTCTTTTCTTTCTTTTCTCCTGGTCGGCTCCTGACCCTAACGGGCCGGCCCACCTGCGCCGGTCGGTTGGAGGTGGCGGATAAAATATCCCCCACCACCGACACTTCATCCCCAACCCCCGCCTTGCTCCCCTGCCGCGCCTCCGCCTTGCTCCCCTGCCGCGCCTAGCCCCCGGCCGCGCCTAGCTCCCGGCCGCGCCCCTGCCTTGCTCCCCTTTCATCCCGCGCGCCGCCGCCGTGCTCCTGCGCCACGCCGGGCCGCCTCCGCTCCGGTTTTCTCCTCCAGCCCAGCGGCCCGCGCTCCGGTCCCGTGCCAGACCTGCACCGGCTCCGAGCCGAACCCGTGCCGCTTCCTCGCCTGCTGCCGCCGGCCGTCGCCGCTCTGGGCCACCGCCGGCCTCTCGCGCTCGCCACCAGCCGGCCGTGCGGCCTCGAGCAGAGCTCGCCGCCGGCCGCCTCGAGCTGAGCTCGGCGCTGTGGGCCGCCGCCGTGCTTGCGGCAGGGGGCCGCCGCCGCCGCTCCTCCGCGCTGCCTCCCGGCCGGAGCTCACGCTGGCCGCTCCCACTCGGGAGCCCCGGCTGCCGCCGCTCGGGCCCCGCCGCCTGTTGCCGCCTCCCGCCGTGCGCTAGGGGCCGCCGCTCCCGCCTCGCGGAGCTCGCCCGCGCCGTGGTTGCCGGCCGCCCAAGGCTGCCGCGCCGCCTGCACCGGGGCTTGCGCCGCCTCGGTCGCCGGCCACCCGAGGCCACCACGCCACCTGCGCCCGGCCTGCGCCGCCGCCAACGCCGCCCAGCCGCTCGCGCCGTCGTCACCCCGGGTCCGCCGCTGCTCGGGCCGCCTGTGCCGCCGCTGTCGGCCGGGGCCGCGGTGCGCCGCCGGCTGCGACAGCTCATTGCGCCGCTACCGCCAAGTGGAGCCGCAGCTGCCCCGCTTCTCTGCCGCTGCCTAGGGACGCCGCTGGGGGGCTGCGCCGCCGCCACCTAGGGTCACCGCTCGGCCCGCTGGCCGAGCCGCCGCGGGGAGCTCGTGCCACCGCCGCACGGAGGCCGATGCCACTGCTGTCCCGAGGGCCCGCGCCGAGCTGCCGAGGGGAGCCCACGCCGCTCGGCGCCGCCGTTGCGGAAGGCCTTGCCTCCGGGCTGCCGTTCCGTCGTCCTCGACGCCGGGTTGCCACGCTGCCTTGCAGGCCACAGGCCGAGCCACCGTGGGCCATCGCAGCATACAGAGCCGCAGGCCTGCAGTCGCCATCTTTGACTGTTGTCGCCGCCTCACGTGGTCCCGTCGGCGCTCCTGACTCCACCACCGGTCTTCGAGGGTAACCGTTCCGGGGCGCTGCTATCCGCCTCTTTTCCCGCATCATGTTGCCAGACGTATATTGTTGTCGTGTGATGTACGAGATGCACGGATGCTGGTACCATGAACTGCTATCGTAATAATTTTCCTTTTGGCATGTGAAGCGGCTACGCTTGCAGATATGGGACTGTTACTGCAATTTTTGTTAATCATGCATGAGATGGACTGCAACTGTATTTTTATATAACGCATGAGATGAACTGCTACGGTATTTTTGTTATAACGCATGAGATGGACTGCTCCTTCATTTTTATTATAATGCATGAGATGGACCCGGTGTAGGTGCCGGCTGAGGTGACTGTTTCTTTTGTATGCGTGTTTCTGCCGAATTGAACCGCCGTAGTCCATTGCCATGTGGTTCGTGCACAAATACGTCACACGTCGTGACATGCTAGTAGTTGTTTTTCGGTGCCGGGCGTGGCGTGACGTGTTT
>JAGXJF010000600.1:0-70177 GCA_019208055.1 Stipa capillata
GGTGACTCCACATATCTAGGTGTTCTGCGGATCCAATTTTCACGCGAACACTTTGGTTTCGCTGTCGGGCTTCGGCTTAGGAACCCACCACCCAGACTCTGGAATTATGGGCGGCGTGGGCTCCCCTAGCCCTTGGCTGTCTGTCACAGTCTCCTGTGACGCGATTGCTAGAGGGATCGACGAGCTGCACGGGGCAGCCCTTGGCAGGCGTGCCTCGGCTACGTCGTGAACATACTTGATTGCGCTATAGTGGTTTCCTCTATTCTTCTCGACAGGTCTTGGTCCTCGCGTATGGTGATGACGCCTGCCTGAGACGGTATCTTCACACATAAGAATGCGTGATGAGGGATCGCTCCGAACTTGTTGAGGGAAACACGACCGAGGATGGCGTCGTATTGGTAGGGTATGTCTACCACGTCGAAGATTATATCTCAGTGCATTCACATATGTCATTGCGAAACGTAACCGACAACTCGATCCTCCCGAGAGCGGCGACAGGCTCTCCGCCAAACCCCAGGAGGGGAATCCCAGGGGGTTGCAAGACTACCCTTGGGATGCCCATGGCCTCTAGCGCTGAGGTGAAGAGGATGTCTGCTGAGCTTCCACCATCGATGAAGACGCGGCGTATCTCAATGTCAGAGATGACCGCCAAGATGACGAGAGCGTCGTGATGAGGAAGGACTACGCCGGCTGAGTCTTCGGGCCCGAAGGACACTGGTACGAGCGCCCAAGATGGCAGCTTGGTAGGCGGGTATGACGCGATGTGCTGGGACACGCCGCACGTAGGCCTTCCGTTGCCACTTGGACAGGAAGGTATGCGCGCTCCCTCCGGTGATAGCATGGACGATGCGGCGAGGCTCACCGCCATTCTAGGCCGGTGGTCAACGTGGGGGCGGTGGAGGCCGTGGAGGTGTGACCTCCCACGGCGCTTGGTTGTGGTGCTCACGCCTGTCGGACATGTTCTGTCGCAACTGAGTGACCAAGTCACACTCCGCGGTCTAATGAGTGTTGACATGGTGGACGTGATAGTAGCGCTCTGGCTGGATGTCGCGGGCGCTGCCCCGTGGGTGGTTGCGTGGCAGGGGATTGCCCCACGGTCCATTGACACCACCAGGACGCCTTCCTTCCTGACCCCGGGGAGGGAGCCTTGCCTGGGCTCGACCTCCCGCGGGGTCCCGGTGTCCGCCGAGCCTGGGATCTGTGTCGGGAGCTCGACGGTGCTGAGCCTCGCGAGGGGAATCTTGGTCTTTGTCGTAGCCGGGGCGGCCGACCGGGGGATGATCACTGGTAGACACGTGATAGACATCCCGCGGGCGTTGCCGACGCTTGTCGCGTCGCTCCACCTCCTGCGCATGCGGCGATGCCGCCGCGCGCACCTCCGCCTTCCTCAGCATCTGCCCTTCTTCAACGTGGGGCGTATACTCGCATGATGTCGTAGAGCTCCTGGACCTTGCTTGGGCGCTTCTTCTCCAACTTGTCTGCCAAAGCTTCATTTGTGATCGCACGCCGAGTAGCTTCGCAGATAGTTTGTTCCGTGACCCCGCTGACCTGGCACTGAACTTCAAAGAAGCACTGTTGGAATACCATGATTGTTTCTCCCGGGCGCTGCCAGAGGTTGTTCAAATCGGTCGAGGTCATCTCCTTGTTGCGGTACCCTTGGAAATGGCTGTATAGCTTATCCCAAAGGTGCTCCCATGAATATACGGTGTGCGGCGGCAGTCTAAGATACCATGCTTGCGCTGTTCCCGTGAGGGCAAGGAGCAAGCTCCGAGCCATCACAGCTTCGCCTCCTCCGGCAGCCATCACCGCGGCTTCGTACACGCGTGTATTGTACTGGGTCAGAGTGACTAGAGAACTTTGGCAGGTCTGCTGGGCGGAATTTTGGAGGGAAAGGGACCGCTAATATCCTGGGCTGAGCGGGCTGGAGTTGTTGGTGAGGTCGATAACTTCAGTGGGTTGGCGTTAGACTTCGCAAGATACTTGCGGGATGGGCGCGTACGTCACATGGGCGGGCGACTGGGCGAAGAGCGCTTTACCAGCGCGTTGTGTAGGGTCACCAAGCCCCTGCGTGCTTGTGCCGGTGGCATGGCCGTAGAGGGCTGCGTATGCTGCCTCTTGATTTTACTGGATGGTGGCTCAGAGTGCCTTAGCCTCATGGTCGACGGAGTTGGGGGGCGAATGCTGGCACGGGCTGCTGCGCGCACGTCGCTCTGTTGACGGCGGAGGTCTTTAGCCGTGGGTCTCTCTGGGTTTGGCAATGGGGCCGCCAGTGCTTGGGTTGCCTCAAGCTGCGCGCGGTAGAGGTCGGCGACATGCATGGTTTGGGCCGTCGCGCGGAGGATGTCGCGCTCGGTTGCGCGCAAGCGTTCGCGAAGCTCCTCCGCCTGTTGAGTCGCCTCTTCAGCCTGCCGGCGTAGGTCGTCAATCGATGCTTCCAGAGTAGACGTCGCCGCGGGAGCAGGGGCGGGTGGGTCTAGGTGACCGTCGGCGACGTCTGAGGGGCCTCCGGCGATTACCACAGAGCAGGTGGCCATTCTCCAGGGTGCCAGTGGTGGAGCCCCTTGCACGGTGCCGGCCTCAACGGTGTCCTCCGCGGGCGTGACATGCGGGGCGGCTTCCGCGCGTGCCGGAGTTTCGCCCAACTCGGGCACGCGCGCTTGGGCTCTCGCGGACGGAGCTCTCACTGCTGAGCCGCTTGCGGGCTTCCTCTTGGTGCTTCTCTTCGCCTTTGGAGGCATGATCTCGTTGCGCTCGCTGTTGCGTTGCACGTGACTTCTCGTCTACGATCCCCACGGACGGCGCCAACTGTCATCGACTACGCGGTCGGACAGTAAACTTGTGGCACCCTCGGTTGAGTGCTGGGTCACCCGGGCGTGCGCGAGGGACAGCGGAACGAAACGCGCGGCAGCGAGCGAACACTTAGAAAAATTTGGGCGAGTCAAGAAGTGAGTGTAACTTGTATTCCGTACCCCCAACCCGGAGGTGCTCTCCTATTTATAGGCCTCGGGAAGCGCAAGGCCGGATTACAATTCTACCCCTAGGCAGGTTACGGTCTTACCCCCGGTCCGTCGTACGGACGGGGGCGCACAGGTCATTCGTATGTCACCCGCGGGAGCATATACCCTAGCATCTACGTGACGTCTGGTACGACATGCCGTACAGTACGTCACCTGTCGGGGTCCCGCCCAGGGGTTGCCCGTACCCCGGGTCCGTGCTTGCGCTCCGCACCCGCGCTCGTACCCCGCGTCTGCACCTGCGCTCCATGCCTGCGCTCGCGCTCCGCACCGCGCTCGTACCCCGCATCTGCACCTGCGCTCCGTGCCTGCGCTCGCGCTCCACACCCGCGCTCGAACTCCGCGCGGATGCTAGTATTTCATAACTGCAAAGGAGGTAGACGTGAGTTCAAAGCAAGTATGCACATCTTACCGTTACCTGTCTTCGTCCGGGGCGTGAGGTGAGCCCTCCCACAACAGTAAGTTAGAGCAAAATCTAATATGTCCTTACCCTCTTTGTTCCTTTCGCCATACCAAAAACCCCTATGCACCTCCTCAAACCCCACATTTGATGTACCCACATGGCCATTGAGATCTCCTATGAATAGTTTCTCATTAGTAGTTACACTTCTAACCATGTCATCTAAGTCTTCCCAGAATTGCCTCTTTATACTCACATCGAGACCTCTTTGTGGGGGCATAAGTACTAGTAACACTTAGGACCAATCCCCAATGACTAGCTTGACTAGGATAATTCTATTTCCCTATCTCCAGACGTTCACTACTTTATTCTTGAGGTTCTTATCAATCAGGATGCCTACACCATTCTTATTCTCAACTAACCCTGAGTACCATAGCTTGAAATCAGTATTCTCCACTCCCCTCACCTTCTGGCCCATGCATTTAGTCTCCTAGACACAAAGGATATTTACACGTCTCCTAATCGCAGCATCAACTAACTCTCGAAACTTTCCAGTTAAGGACCCTACATTCCAACTACCCACATAAATTTTATTTGTATCGACTAGCTTCCTTACCCTTCGCATCCGCCAAGTAAAATGCGAAGGCCCTTACACACTTATCACTACATCCCGGTACTGATGTAGCACGCCACTAAGGGAGTGACGACGCGGCCCTTGCTCATTTAACACCACACCACGGTTCCGATATGGTGTGTCGCTAAGAAGGTTACACCCCAACGAATTTCTATTGGGTTTCATATCCATAAGAATGGTTATGTTTTTTACGTTGGCTCGCCAAGCCTATCACAACCCTCCTACTTTACCCAGGCTTCGGACCGGCCACGGCGGAGTTAGCTTGCAAATAGTGCATTACAGAAAATTAATATGAGATAAAAGGGCGGCAGGACAACCATCAATGACTGGATTTTTTGACATATAGTTTCTTTATGTGAGGGAACATTTAATTTGATTGACCAAACAAAGCAACGGTTCTGCGATACGTGGATTCCTTAGTACAACAGCTTAAAGCGTAGCGTGTCACAGTTAATTAAGCACTAAAAAAAATGGGTAATTAGCATTAGATATTTCGTCGAGATGAGAACAATACCAATTGGATAAGAGTCGTGGGGAAAAAATATTGAATAGGTATTGAATATATGTACAAGTAGATAACGTGTTGAATTTAGAGATATTGTAATAGAAAAGTATAAAGTACTGTTGGAGTTGAAGACTTGTACCTAGGCTGTCTTTAAATGGGGGTATCACTATTTGTTACCGTAAGGAGGGACAACGAATTTGGTCAAAAAAGAGTGTGACCAGACCACAAGTACAGAGAGATATCGATGATTAGCATATTATAAATAATATGTGGAGTGAAGCATACAGAAAAAAACTTTCGAAGATATAGGCGTGTTTACTAAACCTCATTAATAAATTTTCGTATCGTTTTGGTGCGATTGCTAGTTTATGGATAGATCACCGTGAGCCACTTCCAACCAAAACAAACACCTACGGACATAAATGAACATCTTTAGTAATTAACATACCGATATGACCTCTCGGCGACGGATGTTCTCTTAGCGCCGGCAAAGCGAGATGTTAAACAACTCGCACAGCATAACTTTTCTCTTTTAGAAATAGAATAAAATTTTCTTCACGTATTTTAAACTTCGCATGGAACTCGCGCGTTAATTCTATAGATTGATGAACGTACACACTGATGCTTCATACTACTTTGTTTGTCACTCACGGATAGTTTATGTGCAACAGAATATCTTTATGCTATTTTCCTGGGCATGTGAAGATCACACGGATCATGGAAATCATGTACGAGGAATGATAATTTAAGCTCTGTTTGGAAGTGATATTGATTTCCATAATTGAGTGTCTGGCTGTCTTATTCATTACTCTGGTCGCAACCGGTGCGTTCCATAGAATATAAGGTGACATGCATGACAATCATTGATAAACGAATATCTACATGTAGTTTCTTTGTGATAGGGTATATTAATTGGGCCTTGCTACCTAGCGACCGTATGCCCATTAGCCTAAGCTGCCGAATGGCCCGACAGCTTACTCCGTCGCTTCCGACAGCCCAAAACAGTTAGAGTAGTCTGCATGAGCGCGAGCGTGAGGCTCATCTATTGGCGGAGATCAAATAAATGAGCCAAAAACATACCACAGTAGTTCATACATGTGTGTGCATGCAGATGAATCCAAATTAGCCGACATCAGCAAAGATTCCCTCCATTTTAAGGATTCAAAATGTTTTATCTCTTAAACCATGTACCCGATCCACGATCTGTTTTCACCTGAGTTTATCTCGACAAGAACTTCAAAATTAGATCTCACTTGGGCATATTTTGATGACTTTTTTTTCGAGATCAGAAGTTATTAGCTAGTAATATATGAGTTACCGAACTATTTGCATGTAGTTATCAGCATATAATAATTACATCTCGACGTATTTTTAAACTCGATTTTAGAAAATGATGTCAGTATATACTTATCCAGTTGGTTCACTATAGTCATCTGACTAATCGTATCGAGTTCTCATCACATAATAATGCATTCTCCACACCCATCTTTAAGAAAATAGTGTTAATGTATACTTATCTGACTAGTTTATAGTAATTATTAGGCTATTTTTCTATGGATATCCCGTAATAATATATTCCCCTCGTTATAAATAGTTACCACCATTATGTTTTGCTAGAAAGTTCAGTAGTTAAATAGTTACCACCATAACGGTGATGTAGTTATCAAACCATCTACTGAGAAGTTATCACTATTGTACTGATGTAGTTACCAAGTCGCATAATAAATAGTTAACTAGCTAATCCACGCATATTATTAGATGGATACCCTCCATATAACAAGTAGTTACAGTTAGTATTGTCTGTTTTACAACAGAATAAACTAATTAACTACATAAACCTCTTATGCACAAACACCAAGTTAGGTTGCTGGACTTACCAACGTACATTGTTAATAGTACATTCTAGGACACCGAACGAGCAAATACTACTATCAATTACTAGACATAAGCACCATGCACTTATGAATCATCGGGATGGAGGCCCTATATGTAGAAACAAAAAAACCACTAGGCATATTATGTGTACTATGAGATTTAGGTATACTTGAGCATTAGAGATAAATCATTGCTAGCATCACTCAACTTGCACATGAACTTGATTTGAATGTGTGTTTAACCTTTCTGAGAAGTTCTATCAAATATGTTAAAGGTGGACAACGAGGTTCAACTATTTGATAACTCGTTACTAATAAGATGGGTAATTAATGTATTACCATGTGGTGACTAAAGACTCTGAAAAAATATCATCGGAACATATTCGAGTGGGATCTAGTTTTGAAGCTCTCGTCGAGATGAAGTCGGTGGTGAAAACAGATTGTAAATTGAGTAGACCGTTTGAGCTATAAAACATTTTTAATTTCTAAAAAATGAGTTTTTATTGTGCTGACATCATCATTTTGTTATTTTCCCTGTGTGCACTTAGCAATGCACTCTGCGTGCACTCATTTCTCATTGTGTGTCCTTTTTTCTGTCTACTCACCACAGAATAGAATATTAGATCAACTGAACGCAGTAGATCAGATGGCGCGCGCAACGTTCGTGCGTTAAGCCAGTTTCAGAACGTTCTAAAAGTAGATTTTTCGTATTTAATTTGATTTACCGAGCAAATTAATCAATAGATCTTCCATAAATAGGTTTCTTTTCACAACAGCTTGAAGTAAGGACAGCTTAGGGCATCAACAACGGTAGAATCAGTTATTGACTCTTCTACCTCTTCACGTTATATAGAGTCGATTATCAAATAACTCATACAATGGTGTTGTCTATTAAACTGACTCTACATAAAGAGTCAGCATTAAATGCAATAACGTATAAATATAAATATACGCACGAGTAATCGCAGACACAAGGAATACACATGAATACTTGTACGAGTATTGGAACGGGCGAGAATGGTCACCCTTGGAGATCGGTGGAGGTGGCTACCCTCGGCGGGTGCCAAGGCCGGCGCGGCGATGAGGCCGGTACGGCGCCGAGGTTAGCGCGGTCACATGAGGCCGGCGGCAGCAATGGGGCCCGGGTGGCGATGAGGCCGGTACGGTGCCAAGGCCGGCGCTGCAATATGGGACCAGCGGCAGCCTCACGACGGCACGGGCGCGGCTACCAGCGGTAGCACCACAGCCGAAGCCGGCGCGGCGGCAGCCGGCCGCAGCACAACAGCGCAGGAGCGGCAGGGAATGGGAGGCGAGATTGGGGGCGGGGGTGGCGAGAGTATATGGCCCCCGCCCTAACCGGCATAAGTCCCGCGTGGGCCGTGGCCCATTAAGGGCGAGGAGCCGGTCGGCAGAGGGAGAAAAAGGAAGAAAAGAAAGGAAAGGAGGAAAGACCGCTCGATGCCGACTCCGCGACAACACCAACCTCGTCGGGACGCCAAGACAGCTCGATGCCGACTCTGCGACAATACCAACTCCGTCGCGACGCCAAGATCGCTCGATGCCAACTCCGCGACAACACCTACCTCGTCGCGACACCAAGATCGCGCGATGTCGACCCCGCGGCGGCAACAAGTCCGTGCATAATGGGCAGGACCCACGGGATATTCCCGAAATATTCCCGAAGGAAAGACCTACGCGCCTCCAAGGGCATTAGTACATCTAGGGGCATGATTGTAAAGCACCTGAGGGCATTCTTGTAACCTCCCCTACCTCTCCATTTTCCCTATAAATAGAGGGACACCCCTTCCATTTGGGGGGATCCAGAAATTCTGCAATACCGGTTTGCTTGCACCTCCTCTCCTCCGGTTTACAACCTCGCTGCGAGTTCGAGCATCTTCACGTCGGGTAACCCGTGCGCGCGACAGCGGTGTCTTCACGAAGTAGTTTCCTGTGCAACCCTCATAGGTCCATGGAGCCATGCGAGGGTGCCACAAGTTTACTGCCTAGCCTCGTTGCTACGACAGTTGGCGCCGTCTGTGGGAAGCTAGCAAGAAGCCGTGTGACGGAGACTGCAGTCGCCGCCGGGAGCGCGAAGACGCCATCGTCAACCCGCAGGACGATCGAGACATGCCGCCTAAGAAGCGAGGAGGAACGAAGCGGAAGGCCATGGCCACCGCCGCAACGGGCACGAGAGCATCGGCCTGAAGTGCGGTACGCGCAGGCGTCGCAGTGTCCAGCTCGGTGCTCCGTCGCGGTGTCGACCTCAGCGTCTCCATTGCGGTGTCTCTGCGCGGTGTCGACATCGGCACTCCGTCACGGAGTCGACCTCGCCCCTCCGTTGCGGTGTCGACCTCTACACTGCGCTGTGGCGTCAACCTCGCTCCTCCGTCGTGGTGTTGACCTCTGCACTCCGTCGTGACGTCGGGCTCAACACTCTGTCGCGGTGTCGACTGCTCGGCACTCTGTCGCGACACCGACCTCGACAGCATGTCACGGCATCGACTTCGGCACTCCGTCACGCCATCGACACCGCTCGACATGTGGCTGCCCACCCGCTGGCTTGTTCCTTTGCTGCCGAAACTTGGGAATAGCACACAAGGGGCTCATCTTTAGCATCGTCACCCAAAATCTCCTCGTGTGCGCCGGGAAGCCACGTCTCCCCCACACGAGTCGAGCAACAAACCTCCTCGTGTGTGCCGGGAAGCCCCATCTCTCCCGCACGAGTCGAGCGAAAAACCTCCTTACGTTGGCCGGGAAGAACCATCTCCCCCGCGTGAGTCGAGCACTTGAACCTCCTCGTGTGCGCCAGGAAGCCCCATCTCTCCCGCACGAGTTGAGCAAAAAGCCTCCTCACGTTGGCCGGGAAGAACCATCTCCCCCGCGTGAGTTGAGCACTTGAATCTCCTCGTGTGCGCTGGGAAGCCCCGTCTCCCCCGCACGAGTCGAGCGCAAAGCCTCCTCGCGTTGGCCGGGAGCAACTCCCCCACGTGAGCCGAGCACCCAAACCTCCTCGTGTGCGCCGGGATGCAGCCCGTCCCCCACGCGAGTCGAGTAAAAGGCCTCCTCGCATTGGCTGGGAAGAAACATCTCCCCCATGTGAGTCGAGTATTGTCGCTCCCCCGCATGAGCCGTCTTGCAAGCCAAGAAAGGCCCGATGCACACGTTGCCGTGTGCCTATCTCTAAGTGTTTCGCTTCTTTTTTGGGCAAGGACCCGGTACGCACGTTGCCGCGTGTCAATCCCTTCTTGCAATAAGTACCTACCTATTTGATATAGGAAGAAAAGCTTAAGGCTAGAAGACGACTACTCGTGCTACCCGCCACGCCGAGGGACGCGAAGTTTTTGTGATTAGGAGGCAAGATACGCAGTACCATTCTCAACATCGCAAGGGGACTATGCCACCATGCAAGGTACCAAGTACCACACACGACATCGCAAGGGACTACGCCACCATGCAAGGTACCAAGTACCACGCACGACATCGCAAGGGACTACGCCACCGGGGTACCCACGGCCAAGCAGCGATGCCGCGGCATCGACTCCTCGATGCTTCGTCGCGGCGTCTCTGTCAAGCTTGGCGCTCCATCGCGGCGTCGACCTCGGTGCTCCGTCGCGACGTCGACCGCGGCACTCCACCATTGCGGCGTCCGACGAGGCATCGAGCCCGGCGCTCCGTCGTGACGTCGACCTCGGCGCTCCATTGTGGCGCTCCGTCACGGCGTCTCCGTCAAGCTTGGAGCTCCATCGCAGCGTCGACCTCGGTGCTCCGTCACGGCGTCGACCGCAGCACTCCATCATTGCGGTATCTGACGCAGCATCCAGCGTGGCGCTCCATCGCCGCGTCGACCTCGGCGCTGCATTGTTGCGCTCCGTCACAGCGTCTGCGTCAACCTTGCCGCTCCGTCAAGGGATCGAGCACGGTGCTCCGTCGCCGCGTCGACCTCGGCGCTCCATTCTGGCGCTCCGTCACGGTGTCCCCGTCAACCTTGGCGCTCCATCGCGGCATCGACCCCGGCGCTCCGTCGTGGCATCCCCATCACGGCATCAACCCCGGCGCTCCGTCGCGGCGTCGACCTCGGTGCTCCATCGCGGCGTCTCCGTCGTGGCACCTCCGTCGCGGCATCGACCCCAGCGCTCCGTCGTGGCATCCCCATCGCGGCATTGACCCCGACGCTCCGTCGTGGCATCTCCATCGCGGCATCAACCCCGGCGCTCCGTCGCGGCGTCAACCTCGGCGCTCCATCGCGGCGTCTCCATCGCGGCGTCTCCGTCGTGGCACCTCCGTCGCGGCATCTCCATCGCGGCATCTCCATCGCGGCATCAACCCCGGCGCTCCGTCGCAGCGTCGACCTCGGCGCTCCATCGCGGCGTCTCCATCGCGGCGTCTCCGTCGTGGCACCTCCGTCACGGCATCTCCATCGCAGCATCTCCACCGCGGCATCAACCCCGGCGCTCCGTCGCGGCGTCGACCTCGGCGCTCCATCGCGGTGTCTCCATCGCGGCAGCTCCGTCGTGGCACCTCCGTCGCGGCATCGACCCCGACGCTCCGTCGTGGCATCCCCATCGCGGCATTGACCCCGGCGCTCTGTCGTGGCATTTCCCATCGCGGCATCAAACCCGGCGCTCCGTCGCGGTATCGACCTCGGCGCTCCATCGCGGCGTCTCCGTCGTGGCACCTCCGTCGCGGCATCGACCCCGGCGCTCCGTCGTGGCATCCCCATCGCGGCATTGACCCCCGGCGCTCCGTCGTGGCATCTCCATCGCGGCTTCAACCCCGGCGCTCCGTCGCGGCGTCGACCTCGGCGCTCCATCGTGGCATCTCCGTCGTGGCACCTCCGTCGCGGCATCGACCCCGGCGCTCCGTCGTGGCATCCCCATCGCGGCATTGACCCCGGCGCTCTGTCGCGGCGTCAACCTCGGCGCTCCATCGCGGCGTCTTCATCGCGGCGTCTCCGTCGTGGCACCCCCGTCGCGGCATCGACCACGGCGCTCCGTCGTGGCATCCCCATCGTGGCATTGACCCCGGCGCTCCATCGTGGCATCTCCATCGCGGCATCAACCCCGGCGCTCCGTCGCGGCGTCGACCTCGGCGCTCCATCGCGGCGTCTCGATCGCGGCGTCTCCGTCGTGGCACCTCCGTCGCGGCATCGACCCCGGCGCTCCGTCGTGGCATCCCCATCGCGGCATTGACCCCGGCGCTCCGTCGTGGCATCTCCATCGCGGCATCAACCCCGGCGCTCCGTCGTGGCATCTCCATCGCGGCATCAACCCCGGCGCTCCGTCGCGGTGTCGACCTCGGCGCTCCATCGCGGCGTCTCCGTCGTGGCACCTCCGTCGCGGCATCGACCCCGGCGCTCTGTCGTGGCATCCCCATCGCGGCATTGACCCCGGCGCTCCGTCGTGGCATCTCCATCGCGGCATCAACCCCGGCGCTCCGTCGCGGCGTCGACCTCGGCGCTCCATCGCGGCGTCTCCGTCGTGGCACCTCCGTCGCGGCATCGACCCCGGCGCTCCGTCGTGGCATCCCCATCGTGGCATTGACCCCGGCGCTCCGTCGTGGCATCTCCATCGCGGCATCAACCCCGGCGCTCCGTCGCGGTGTCGACCTTGGCGCTCCGTCGCGGCGTCTCCGTCGTGGCACCTCCGTCGCGGCATCGACCCCGGCGCTCCGTCGTGGCATCACCATCGCGGCATCAACCCCGGCGCTCCGTCGCGGCGTCGACCTCGGCGCTCCATCGTGGCATCTCCGTCGTGGCACCCCCGTCGCGACATCGACCCCGGCGCTCCGTCGTGGCATCCCCATCGCGGCATTGACCCCGGCGCTCCGTCGTGGCGTCTCCATCGCGACATCAACCCCGGCGCTTCGTCGCGGCGTCAACCTCGGCGCTCCATCGCGGCGTCTCCGTCGTGGCACCTCCGTCGCGGCATCGACCCCGGTGCTCCGTCGTGGCATCCCCATCGCGGCATTGACCCCGGCGCTCCGTCGTGGCATCTCCATCGCGACATCAACCCCGGCGTTCCGTCGCGGCGTCAACCTCGGCGCTCCATCGCGGCGTCTCCATCGCGGCGTCTCCGTCGTGGCACCTCCGTCGCGGCATCGACCCCGGCGCTCCGTCGTGGCATCCCCATCGTGGCATTGACCCCGGCGCTCCGTCGTGGCATCTCCATCGCGGCATCAACCCCGGCGCTCCGTCGCGGCGTCGACCTCGACGCTCCATCGCGGCGTCTCCATCGCGACGTCTCCGTCGTGGCACCTCCGTCGCGGCATCGACCCCGGCGCTCCGTCGTGGCATCCCCATCGCGGCATTGACCCCGGCGCTCCGTCGTGGCATCTCCATCGCGACATCAACCCCGGCGCTCCGTCGCGGCGTCAACCTCGGCGCTCCATCGCGGCGTCTCCATCGCGGCGTCTCCGTCGTGGCACCTCCGTCGCGGCATCGACCCCGGCGCTCCGTCGTGGCATCCCCATCGTGGCATTGACCCCGGCGCTCCGTCGTGGCATCTCCATCGCGGCATCAACCCCGGCGCTCCGTCGCGGCGTCGACCTCGGCGCTCCATCGCGGCGTCTCCATCGCGACGTCTCCGTCGTGGCACCTCCGTCGCGGCATCGACCCCGGCGCTCCGTCGTGGCATCCCCATCGCGGCATTGACCCCGGCGCTCCGTCGTGGCATCTCAATCGCGGCATCAACCCCGGTGCTCCGTCGCGGTGTCGACCTCGGCGCTCCATCGCGGTGTCGACCTCGGCGCTCCATCGCGGCGTCTCCGTCGTGGCACCTCCGTCGCGGCATCGACCCCGGCGCTCTGTCGTGGCATCCCCATCGCGGCATTGACCCCGGCGCTCCGTCGTGGCATCTCCATCGCGGCATCAACCCCGGCGCTCCGTCGCGGCGTCGACCGCGGCGCTCCATCGCGGCGTCTCCGTCGTGGCCCCTCCGTCGCGGCATCGACCCCGGCGCTCCGTCGTGGCATCCCCATCGTGGCATTGACCCCGACGCTCCGTCGTGGCATCTCCATCGCGGCATCAACCCCGGCGCTGCGTCACGGTGTCGACCTTGGCGCTCCATCGCGGCGTCTCCGTCGTGGCACCTCCGTCGCGGCATCGACCCCGGCGCTCCGTCGTGGCATCCCCATCGCGGCATTGACCCCGGCGCTCCGTCGTGGCATCTCCATCGCGACATCAACCCCGGCGCTCCGTCGCGGCGTCAACCTCGGCGCTCCATCGCGGCGTCTCCATCGCGGCGTCTCCGTCCTGGCACCTCCGTCGCGGCATCGACCCCGGCGCTCCGTCGTGGCATCTCCATCGTGGCATCAACCCCGGCGCTCCGTCGTGGCATCTCCATCGCGGCATCAACCCCGGTGCTCCGTCGCGGTGTCGACCTCGGCGCTCCATCGCGGCGTCTCCGTCGTGGCACCTCCGTCGCGGCTTCGACCCCGGCGTTCTGTCGTGGCATCCCCATCGCGGCATTGACCCCGGCGCTCCGTCGTGGCATCTCCATCGCGGCATCAACCCCGGCGCTCCGTCGCGGCGTCGACCGCGGCGCTCCATCGCGGCGTCTCCGTCGTGGCTCCTCCGTCGCGGCATCGACCCCGGCGCTCCGTCGTGGCATCCCCATCGTGGCATTGACCCCGGCGCTCCGTCGTGGCATCTCCATCGCGGCATCAACCCCGGCGCTGCGTCACGGTGTCGACCTTGGCGCTCCATCGCGGCGTCTCCGTCGTGGCACCTCCGTCGCGGCATCGACCCCGGCGCTCCGTCGTGGCATCCCCATCGCGGCATTGACCCCGGCGCTCCGTCGTGGCATCCCCATCGCGGCATTGACCCCGGCGCTCCGTCGTGGCATCTCCATCGCGACATCAACCCCGGCGTTCCGTCGCGGCGTCAACCTCGGCGCTCCATCGCGGCGTCTCCATCGCGGCGTCTCCGTCCTGGCACCTCCGTCGCGGCATCGACCCCGGCGCTCCGTCGTGGCATCTCCATCGCGGCATCAACCCCGGCGCTCCGTCGTGGCATCTCCATCGCGGCATCAACCCCGGCGCTCCGTCGCGGTGTCGACCTCGGCGCTCCATCGCGGCGTCTCCGTCGTGGCACCTCCGTCGCGGCATCGACCCCGGCGCTCTGTCGTGGCATCCCCATCGCGGCATTGACCCGGCGCTCCGTCGTGGCATCTCCATCGCGGCATCAACCCCGGCGCTCCGTCGCGGCGTCGACCTCGGCGCTCCATCGCGGCGTCTCCGTCGTGGCCCCTCCGTCGCGGCATCGATCCCGGCGCTCCGTCGGGGCATCCCCATCGTGGCATTGACCCCAGCGCTCCGTCGTGGCATCTCCATCGCGGCATCAACCCCGGCGCTGCGTCACGGTGTCGACCTTGGCGCTCCATCGCGGCGTCTCCGTCGTGGCACCTCCGTCGCGGCATCGACCCCGGCGCTCCGTCGTGGCATCTCCATCGCGGCATCAACCCCGGCGCTCCGTCGCGGCGTCGACCTCGGTGCTCCATCGTGGCATCTCCGTCGTGGCACCCCCGTCGCGGCATCGACCCCGGCGCTCCGTCGTGGCATCCCCATCGCGGCATTGACCCCGGCGCTCCGTCGTGGCATCTCCATCGCGAGATCAACCCCGGCGCTCCGTCGCGGCGTCAACCTCGGCGCTCCATCGCGGCGTCTCCATCGCGGCGTCTCCGTCGTGGCACCTCCGTCGCGGCATCGACCCCGGCGCTCCGTCGTGGCATCTCCATCGCGGCATCAACCCCGGCGCTCCGTCGTGGCATCTCCATCGCGGCATCAACCCCGGCGCTCCGTCGCGGTGTCCACCTCGGCGCTCCATCGCGGCGTCTCCGTCGTGGCACCTCCGTCGCGGCATCGACCCCGGCGCTCTGTCGTGGCATCCCCATCGCGGCATCAACCCCGGCGCTCCGTCGTGGCATCCCCATCGCGGCATCAACCCCCGGCGCTCTGTCGTGGCATCCCCATCGCGGCATCAACCCCGGCGCTCCGTCGCGGCGTCGACCTCGGCGCTCCATCGCGGCGTCTCCGTCGTGGCACCTCCGTCGCGGCATCGACCCCGGCGCTCCGTCGTGGCATCTCCATCGCGGCATCAACCCCGGCGCTCCGTCGCGGCGTCGACCTCGGTGGTCCATCGTGGCATCTCCGTCGTGGCACCCCCGTCGCGGCATCGACCCCGGCGCTCCGTCGTGGCATCCCCATCGCGGCATTGACCCCGGCGCTCCGTCGTGGCATCTCCATCGCGACATCAACCCCGGCGCTCCGTCGCGGCGTCAACCTCGGCGCTCCATCGCGGCGTCTCCATCGCGGCGTCTCCGTCGTGGCACCTCCGTCGCGGCATCGACCCCGGCGCTCCGTCGTCGCGCATCACCCCGCGCTCGCTCTCCTCGCGGCTCGTCGACCTCGCGTGGTCACCTCGTCGGCATGCTCCGTCGTGGCACCCCCGTCGCGGCATCGACCCCGGCGCTCCGTCGTGGCATCCCCATCGCGGCATTGACCCCGGCGCTCCGTCGTGGCATCTCCATCGCGACATCAACCCCGGCGCTCCGTCGCGGCGTCAACCTCGGCGCTCCATCGCGGCGTCTCCATCGCGGCGTCTCCGTCGTGGCACCTCCGTCGCGGCATCGACCCCGGCGCTCCGTCGTGGCATCTCCATCGCGGCATCAACCCCGGCGCTCCGTCGTGGCATCTCCATCGCGGCATCAACCCCGGCGCTCCATCACGGCGTCTCCGTCGTGGCACCTCCGTCGCGGCATCGACCCCGGCGCTTTGTCGTGGCATCCCCATCGCGGCATTGACCCCGGCGCTCCGTCGTGGCATCTCCATCGCGGCATCAACCCCGGCGCTCCGTCGTGGCATCTCCATCGCGGCATCAACCCCGGCGCTCCGTCGTGGCATCTCCATCGCGGCATCAACCCCGGCGCTCCATCACGGCGTCTCCGTCGTGGCACCTCCGTCGCGGCATCGACCCCGGCGCTCTGTCGTGGCATCCCCATCGCGGCATTGACCCCGGCGCTCCGTCGTGGCATCTCCATCGCGGCATCAACCCCGGCGCTCCGTCGCGGCGTCGACCTCGGCGCTCCATCGCGGCGTCTCCGTCGTGGCACCTCCGTCGCGGCATCGACCCCGGCGCTCCGTCGTGGCATCCCCATCGTGGCATGGACCCCCGGCGCTCCGTCGTGGCATCTCCATCGCGGCATCAACCCCGGCGCTCCGTCGCGGTGTCGACCTGGGCGCTCCATCGCGGCGTCTCCGTCGTGGCACCTCCGTCGCGGCATCGACCCCGGCGCTCCGTCGTGGCATCTCCATCGCGGCATCAACCCCGGCGCTCCGTCGCGGCGTCGACCTCGGTGCTCCATCGTGGCATCTCCTTCGTGGCACCCCCGTCGCGGCATCGACCCTGGCGCTCCGTCATGGCATCCCCATCGCGGCATTGACCCCGGCGCTCCGTCGTGGCATCTCCATCGCGACATCAACCCCGGCGCTCCGTCGCAGCGTCAACCTCGGCGCTCCATCGCGGCGTCTCCATCGCGGCGTCTCCGTCGTGGCACCTCCGTCGCGGCATCGACCCCGGCGCTCCGTCGTGGCATCCCCATCGTGGCATTGACCCCGGCGCTCCGTCGTGGCATCTCCATCGTGGCATCAACCCCAGCGCTCCGTCGCGGCGTCGACCTCAGCGCTCCATCGCGGCATCTCCATCGCGGTGTCTCCGTCGTGGCACCTCCGTCGCGGCATCGACCTCGGCGCTCCGTTGTGGCATCCCCATCGCGGCGCCCCGTCGCTCCGTCGTGGCATCTCCATCGCGGCATCAACCCCGGCGCTCCGTCGCGGTGTCGACCTCGGCGCTCCATCGCGGCATCTCCATCGCGGCATCTCCATCGTGGCACCTCCGCCGCGGCATTGACCCCGGCGCTCCGTCGTGGCATCTCCATCACGGCATGAACCCCGGCGCTCCGTCGCGGCATCTCCATGCGGCGTCTCCGTCGTGGCAGCTCCGTCACGGCATCGACCCCGGCACTCCGTCATGGCATCTCCATGATGGCATTGACCCCGGCGCTCTATCGTGGCATCTCCATCGTGGCATCGACCTCGGTGCTCTGTCGCGGCATCTCCGTCGCGGCGTCTCCGTCGTGGCACCTCCGTCGAGGCGTCGACCCCAGCGCTCCATCGCGGCGTCGACTTCGGCGCTCCGTCGCGGCATCTCCGTCATGGCGTCGACCCCGGCGCCCCGTTGCGGTGTCAACCTCGGCGCTCTGTCGCAGCGTCGAGCTCGGCACTCCGTCGTGTCATCTCCGTCACGGCGTCGACCTTGACGCTCCGTCGCGGCGTCGAACTCGGCACTCCGTCGTGTCATCTCCGTCATGATGTCGACCCCGACGCTCCGTCGTGGCGTCGACCTCGGTGCTCCAACACGGCGCTCCGTCGTACTCGGTGCTCCGTCTTGGCGCTCCGTCGTGGCGTCTCCATCGTTGCGTCCAACGCGGCGACCAGCGTGGCGCTCCATCACGATATCGACCGTGGTGCTCCATCGCATCGCCTCTCCCCTCACGGCCCAAGCAGGAGGCCTCACCAGCGTGCCCTCCGCGTCGCCTCGAGTGGCCACTCGGGGTCTTGAGCAAACGGGACCACGGTCACTGCGATGGGTCCCGTCGCTATCTCCTCGCCGATCGCTTCTAACGGCCGGGAGTTGGGCAGGCGCAGAAGTTGCTCAATCCACGGCGCCCCTGTGCTACGGCCGACACGGTGAGTCCCGTTGCCACCTGCACATCATATCGCCTCGCTTCCCGCGGCTCGGGTAGGAAGCCTCACCAGCGCGCCCTCCACGTCGCCCCGGAATGTCACGGGGGTCTTGAGTGAACGGGACCGCGATCGACGCGACGCGGTCGCTGCGACGAGTCCCGTCACTATCTCCTCGCCAGCGCGCCCTCCACGTCCCCCCGGAATGTCACGGGGGTCTTGAGTGAACGGGACCGCGATCGATGCGACGCGGTCGCTGCGACGGGTCCCGTCACTATCTCCTCGCCAGCGTGCCCTCCGTGTCGCCCCGAGTGGCCACTCGGGGTCTTGAGCAAACGGGACCATGGTCACTGCGATGGGTCCCATCGCTATCTCCTCGTCGAGCTGTCCCAACGGCCGTAAACTGGGCAGGCGTAGAAGTCGCCAAATCTGCAGTGTTCCTGTGCGAAAAATCAAACAATCGTAGCAATGAGAGGAGTCATCCTGTGGAATGCATCGAGCCTAGCGGCTAAAGTATATGCAGACTCAACATCATCGTGGCATATACGAACGTGACCTCATCGATCGTGCTAAAGAGGGGAAGTGGTGACGAGGGTGTGACGCACTTAAACACGGTATCGGCGAGGTCTACGTCACTCAACTCGATTTATACAAGCATGGCAAAAAGCAAGAAAGAGTGAAGAACGACAGCTATCCGTCCGCCTTTTCGACGCGGTGTTCATCTCATACGACGAGTAATAATGGCAATGCGTGCGCACGTGCTCGATAATAGCATCACCTGTTCCAGAAAGAAAAGAAAAAAAAGGGAAAGGGGCGTCGTACACCAGCGGCATGTGTCACACCACATCGCGTATACGAAGCATGGTGGCAGTGCGTACTTCGCGCATGCTATATCTTTTTTCTGCACATACGAATATCCCATACAACAGGAAAGCAAAGGCGTCTAGATCCTCACGGACTCACTCATGCATTCGACAAACACAACAAACACAGGTACGCAAAAGACTCGATTGTTGGTCACCCTTGGAGCGGAGTCCATCGGCAGCAATGCAGCGAGCACGGTGGCGATAGCAGACGTGGCTCTGGCCGGCGGAACAGCGACGGCCCTAGGCAGCGGCAGCCCGGGGCGTAGGCGACACCGGCTCCCCTAGGCGGCCCGAGGTGCGGCGCTGGCCCAGCCACAGCGGCGGCGGCCTGAGGCGAAGGAGGCGCGGTGGCCTGGGGCGCCGGCGGTGGCAGCGCTCCGCCTGTCCAAGCAGAGCAAGCGCGGCGACGGCTCAGGGCACCGGCGGCAGCAGCGCACGGCGGGGAGCAGCGGACCCGAAGGCAGGCCCCAGCCGGTCGGCTCCCGGGGAGCGGCGCGGCGGACCTAGGGAGGCGGCGACCGGGGGTGGCTGGTGGTAGGCCCCGGCCGGGCTGCTCCCGAGGAGCGGCGCGGCGGATCCAGAGGGGCGGCGACCTGGAGCGGCTCGCGGGGGGTAGCCGGCGGTAGGCCCCGGTCGGGCGGCTCCCGAGGAGCGGCTGGTGGCAGGATCCGACCGGGCGGCTCTCGAGAAGGGGCGCGGCGGACCCGGGGGGCAGTAGGCGACGGCGGGGACTCCCCGGGCGGCGGCGTCAAGGCTCCCCACGAGGCGGCAGACGGCGGCGGTCAAGGGGAGCTCGGCAGCGGCGCAAGGTGGCGTGGGAGCACGGCGGTGGGAGGCCCCCCATGGAGGCGCGCGGGGGGCTTTATAGCCACCGCCCCGGGTGACCTAGCCGGCCCAGCAAGGGCCCCTTAGGGCGTTCGGCCAGGCGCAGTAAGGGAAGAAAAAAAAAGGAAGAAAAGAAAAGGGAAAAAAAGGGAAGAAAAGGAAAAAGAAAGAAGAAAAAAAAGAGAAAAAAATGGTTTTACCGTGGATTGAACCCGAAGGATTTTCGCTAAGTCCCCGATTTTACTGCGGATTGGACCCGGAGGATTTTCGCTAAGTCCCACGGATTGGACTCGGAAGATTTTCGCTAAATCCCTGATTTTACCACAGGTTGGACCCGGAGGATTTTCGCTAAGTCCCCTGTTTTACCACGGGATCCCTGGTGTTCGTATTCCGCGACCCCGGGAACATCGCGACAACCCAGAGCTCGTCAGTCCGGTCAGCGCGCCGACCCCATCAGAATCGGCGCGCCGGCCCGGACGGGCACTAAATAACCGCCCGTACCGGCGAGGGACTACTGTTGGGGAAGGGGTCCCCGCGCTACCCGGTTTCGACGCATTTTCCGCACTTAGGGGAAATCGATGAATCTCCAGACTCATGCGAATGCCAAGCTCGGGTGAACACCAAGTTCATGCGAACGCCAAGACCGCTCGATGCCGACTCCGTGACAACACCAACCTCGTCGCGACGCCAAGACCGCTCGATGCCGACTCCGCGACAATACCAACTCCGTCGCGACGCCAAGATCGCTCGATGCCAACTCCGCGACAACACCTACCTCGTCGCGACACCAAGATCGCGCGATGTCGACCCCGCGGCGGCAACAAGTCCGTGCATAACAGGCAGGACCCACGGGATATTCCCGAAATATTCCCGAAGGAAAAGACCTACGCGCCCCCAAGGGCATTAGTACATCTAGGGGCATGATTGTAAAGCACCTGAGGGCATTCTTGTAATCTCCCCTACCTCTCCATTTTCCCTATAAATAGAGGGACACCCCTTCCATTTGGGGGGATCCAGAAATTCTGCAATATCGGTTTGCTTGCACCTCCTCTCCTTCGGTTTACAACCTCGCTGCGAGTTCGAGCGTCTTCGCGTCGGGTAACCCGCGTGCGCGACAGTGGTGTCTTCACGAAGTAGTTTCCTGTGCAACCCTCGTAGGTCCGTGGAGCCATGCGGGGGTGCCACAAGTTTACTGCCTAGCCTCGTTGCTACGACATGCTTATTATTATGGGGTCTTTTTTTTGGTTGCCTAAATTTTTTTCAATTCTCGGTCAATTCTTTAAGCTTTTAGATCGATATTCAATAATCATCATCTCCACTCTAGTCTAATATAACATATGGACTAAAAATTATAGTAACTTTTACTAATATGGCGAGCTTTCTTTCCCTTTCCTCTTCTACAGTAGAGAGAGGCGAAAAAGGGTGTCTTCGTTTGTCGGTCTTCCGCCGGCGAGTCTGGTGGTTCCCCTCCCTTCCGGTCGCCGTTTCGGCGGTGGAAGGGCAGGGGAACCTCGGACCCTCGTTTTGGCGTGTAGATTTGTATAGTTTATCTACGGTTTGTTGCCTCGACAGCGTCGTTTCGGCGGCGGTGGCGGCGCCGTTCGGCCCTTTTGTCTTCCGGCTTCAGCCCCGTCTCGGTGCTGTCCCTCCCGGCGTCATCGAGGAGCTAGTGAAGCCTTCTTCTTCTTCGCGGTGGAGTTTGGGGGTCCTCTTCGTTGCAGCCCCGACGACAGCGTCCTCGGCCTCGACTCTGCCTCTGTTGGCTGTCTCCTTTGGAGTTTTAGCGGTTCGCTTCGTCGGCTCCGGCTCATGGAAGGTCTTCGGCGACTGGTGCGGCCTCAGCGACCTGGTCAAGATCGGGGCGATGCCCCTGCCGATGGACGATCAGCGTTGTCTCGGATCCGCCTCTCGAGGCGGTCCTCTTCTGCGGCGTTTCAACCGAGTCTTCTGGCTCTGCTGCTCCGTGCAGGTGCTCGAGTGGCGCTCAAGTCTTCGTCTTCCTCCGCTCCGGTCGGCCGGCATGGCGACTCGCAGGAACAGTGCTGAAGCCTCTAGGGACTTTCTTGTTATTTTCCTTTCTTCAGGGGCTTCTTTGCAATTTTCTCGGGACAGCTGTATGCTTCTAGTTGTATCTGGTGTTTTCCTTATCTCAATTTAATGCAGATATTTCCTTAAAAAAATATTGTATACTTTTAGGATTACAATTTTAAGCTAAATGACGTGCATGCACGAATGCACGGCCTAATTCGTGGTAGGTAGTTGCTGACAACTTAATTATTGGTAAAACTAGAATATCTCTTATGATCGATGGTGAGAAATAAAACAAGATAGGTCATCTATTTTGGCGGGACTATACTATATATCATAGTGCATATTATCAAGAGATAAAGATAAAAGTTTAATGATGTGAATTTCTCAACAATATTTTTTTCGAGAAGCCAAAATATGTATTACAGGTGTTGAATTCGTACAACAAGTACAACGTATATTTACTAAAGCTCGATATCAGAAATAGATATCATCACAAATCTTTGAATCCGCACTAGTGTGCTATCTACAACGAATACAATATATTCCAATTTCTAACGACTGCACCATGTGCAACAAGCATCGGGGTGAATTTTATACTCCCTCTATTTCAAAGAGGATGACTTTTTAGCCCCTCTATTTTTTTCTTGAAATACTTACTCTTACATAATTCAAAAGTAGTTTTAGTTGTTTTTTCCTGTTTTACACTTCATTAATGTTATCAAGAAAAGAGAACTACCCTGTTGATGCACGCATTTGCATGAAACATTCATTTATACCCTTAAATAATTGTGTTCATCTCTCAACGGATATGTTTTCTCAAACGGAGGGAGTACCTTGGAGTACATAAACAAAAAAGTACTCCGCGCATGAGAGTAGATTTTATGCACTCAGATGTTAATAAATCATCAAATCACATTTTAAAATATTAAAAAGTCAGAAAAAATGTACTTATATTTTGGGATGAAGTACGAACTTTGGGAGTTTGTCAATTTGAATGTTGTGCTAAAAGAAAACAAGGGAGAAGAGGTTCATTTTCGAATATAGCAACTCTAAGTGTACAATAATTTTTTCACTTGACATACTTTAATTTTGTCCAGAATTTGGAGATCCACATATCATCCTACAATGTACATCTAAAAAGATAATCTTTAACAAAAATTTGGAAGTGTGTTTTTTGAATAGGGATCAAATGGACCTATGATCATTTTGGTATTTCCCCTCCACACACTAGATATAGAAATGAACTCTGATACGTTATACCTACTTAATTAGAGATTGAACCTAGCTAGCTAGACACCACGGCACCCATTATGAAAATCTAATGATCATCTATATACATTTTCGAACCTAGCTAGCTTTGTACTTTGCATGCCACTCACGGATAGCATATATGCAACAAAAATAGCTTTGTGTGGTCTTCAAATGATTAGAGGATCACACACGGATCAACAAATCATGTAAAGACGAGGAATATCTCATGCTTTTGTGTCAAATCAATCTATATCTTATCAAACGGCCCACATGAAAAGTCGGGCACCCGGACTGATCTTCATTGCATATTGGCCCCAAGATCAAAAGTATCTTTTTGTTTAATTAGAACATGTACAACATTTGTTAGACTTGTCGGAGAATAAACAACAAAAAGGAAAGTAAGCGGTTGGATTCCTTCATATCCCCTGACAGACTCTTGCCACTCATACTCTCCATTTGCTTGGAATATTGTATTATTGCACGCACGTTTGAAAGTCATGGCTTTGTTCTCTTGGTTTTTTTTTGCCTCATAGGAGATGCGCGCCTACGCACACCTTTTTCTTTTCTCCCGAAAGAAGAGGACTACAAATCGATTTTTTGGTAAAGCTAGCAACGATCCGGTCCAAACTCAACTGGAACTTCACGCTTTTAATTAGAACATGTACAACATTTGCCAGACTTGTCGGAGAATAAACGAACACCTACGAACATATGTAGTACTCATCTTTAGTAACATATTGATGTGGCGGCCCCTGCGCGTCGATCATATGCATCTATTTCCTAAAAGGCAAAGCAAGATGTTAAGCAAACTTGCACACGATTACTAATTAAGGAGCGGAAACTTTATTCTATGAACACCCCTAACTAAGTTCACTACCGTGCGATCGGACACCCTATGTAGACGACACATGCATGCCCGGTTGTGGGGCAAGTGCAAAGCAGGAGCAGCAGGGAGAAGCGCCTCTTGCTTCTAATTCTCTAGGCCGGCCTTGCGAACTACTAGTCCGTGGTCATGGCCTCCCACTGCACGCCTCCATAGTTTTTCTCCTTACTTTTTTAGAACATGTACGCAACCGTATTTTATACTTCCCACGAAGTTCGCGTGTTAATTCTATATAGATGAACACGCTGATGCTTTATACTTTGCATGCCACTCACGGGTAGCATATGTGCATGCTTTTGTGTAAAATCCATATATATCTCATCCAACGGCCCACATGAAAAGTCGGGACTCAGACTGATCTTCATCGCATATTGGCTCCAAGATCAAAAGGTTCTTTTTGTTTAATTAGAACATGTACGACGTTTGCTAGACTTGTCGGAGAATAAATAACAGAAAAGAAAGTAGGTGGTTGATTCGTTCATTTCCCTGACAGGCTCTTGCCACTGATGCTCTCCATTTGCTTGGAATCTTGTATTATTGAACGCACGTTTGAAAGTCATGTCTTTGTTCTCTTGGTTTTTTTTGTTTGGCCTCATAGGAGATGCCTACGCACACCTTTTTCTTTTCTCCCGAAAGAAGAGGACTACGAATCGATCTCTTTTTAGACCGAAGGCGCTAGTTTTTCGTAAAGCTAGCAACGATCCAGTCCAAACTCAACTGGAACTTCACGCTTTCTAATCATTCCACCTCACGTCAGCACCACCGTCGTGTCTGTTAAACGACCAGAGATCAACGACACGTCAAAAGATCAGGAGCGTGACAATCCTAGCTGCCGCAACAGAAACGTTGCCGTGTCGGACACTGTAGCGATCCGGCACGTCGTGTATCTCAAGTAAAAAGCTAGCTACGAGCTGTAGTTTTTAAACAAACGTGAAGTACATTATGTAATAGGTGGCTAATTTACGGTCGACCACGCGGAGTCCTGCATGTGGTCAATTCCAATTAGCCTCCATATACCCCATGTCAAAACAAGCTCCCGCCGTTGATGTGTGCCTCCTCCTTTGCTGAGCTTTTAACCCCCACAAAATCGAGCTTTTAACCCATGAGAATCAAGCTTTCAACCCACGATGGACTTCAGAAGAACAATTTTGACCTAGAAAAATCAAAAAAAATGAAAAATCAAGTCAAAAGCTTTGAGATCGGGCTCTCACAAAAAAATCCACCTCCTATGGCACCGGCGGCGAGGTAGGATGACGGCATTGGCCAAGGACGCGAGAAGACAGCCTCTTCGACGAACTAGGGCAGGGAGGAGGGGTAGGGATGGTAGCGGCAATGGTGGCAGAAGGCCATGATGGTGCCCCGACTAGAAGATCCACCACCAGAGAGGAGGGAAGGGGAGGAGGGGCTAAGATCTGTGATGGCTCATGACGCTGGAGAAGAAGGGGAAGAGGAGGATAGCAGCAAGTGGCAGCTCCTAGCGACGAAGAAGATGGTGCGCAGAGGGGAGCGTGGATTTGAGATATGCGGGGCACCCGCCATAGTGGCAGAGAAGGGAACGTTCTAGAATACTCTAGCAGTAACTAGGAAGGGTGGCGGGTCCCACTTAAAAACACGTGCTCCAACGAATCGATCGTGGACGCATGAGATTGGAATTAACCTCGGGCATGGTTAACTGCCAAAGTGTTATTTTGTATGTAATGTGGTGCTTATAAATAGAAAACTAACGGCCTGCAAGTGCATAGGATCAATGTAGCATTTTTTTTATTGAAGTACTACAAGTTTTATATCAAACCCACTGAGAATGTTATTAACAAACAGTAGGTTTTTTCACAACTATGGTGTCACTCCTAACTGCACTTGCAGTTGAACTAGAAAAAGATAGATAATATTTTTGGAGGATTTTTAATAATAATAACAGAATTAATAAAAATGATAAATAAAAGTAAAAAGAACAACGGTTAATAGAAAACTAATAAATAGTGATAGAATAGGCTATATGGCAAGTGGTACATGCGATCATGCAGAGATAGCTAATCACGTGCTAGGATGCGAAGGATCACTTGTGCAGTTGAAATACATTGTAGGCATGTACCTATAAATAGATGTCAATTCATCAAGTACATCACTTTTGTACAACATTAAGGTGATCAATAAAGATTCACTGAAACAAAGCATAAAGTGTGGTAGCACATGCAATTCCTCGAACTCATGCATCAAAAAACCCTCACCCTCGACTCTCACCCGATAGAATGGATAACACAGATAAGCATTTGATATTGCAAGATACAAACGATTGTTCTAAGGTCATGTAGCACGGGCCCTAAACAACAAGCATTAATGCTAACAATAAAAAAGGCAAGCAATAAAAAAATCATAGTAAGCTGAAATTATTTCTAAAAATTAATATAAAATAACATCATAGCATCTCAACACAATTCATCAATTCCCATTCATACCGTATGCCTATGATGTACTACTCAAACATAATAAAAGAAATGAAAACAAAGTATCATCATGATTCACAAAAAGATACAACAATAACAACTCCCTACAATCAACCGATGATAATCTCTCTTGGTGGTGGATGAAGAAACAGTTGTCGATCCGACAAAGAAGCAGTGCTCAATCTGAATTCTGGTGGATGTGAAATAATTTGTGGATACAAACACTTGTTGCATGCTAAGCATATGATTGGTTGCTCATATCACTACAGCTTGGCTGGATAGGCTAAGCTAGGATGGTTTATTAAGCATGGCTGAGAGATACAAGTGTGTACTGTCGTTTGATTGGTTGCATGAATGATATAACCAATAAATATAATAGTATTAGAAATAATATATGAGCTAATAAAACATATTATTCCACATTAACACTACTGCAGATAGACCCTCTCCTGAACCCTCTCCACTGACGGGCATAAAAAGGTCCGTCGCTGGAGGGGAACTCCACCGACGGACGGAAAATAGCCCGTCAGCGGAGAACGCAGCAAAGCAGAAGGTGAGGAGCACCACTGACGGGCTCCAAAATAGCCCGTCAGTGGAGATGAACATGAGGAGGGATAGATGACGCGTCATTTTCACTGACGGGCTCTTGTTAAGAGCCCGTCAGTGGAGATGACAACTCCACTGACGGGCCCAAATGTCGCCCGTCAGTGGAAAGATGATCATATGACGTGCCCTATCACTGACGGTCTCTTATGTTCTGCCCGTCAGTGGAGAAGTTGTCTTCACTGACGGTTAACTTTCGCGTCCGTCAGCGGTATTTGGTGCGTACGTTGCTTCTGAATCACTGACGGTACCCTTTTAAGGGCCCGTCAGTGGTGCTCCTCACTATAAAACCACGGCGCGCCCTTGCTGCTGGCCAGTGCTCGCGCGCCAACCGGCCAGCAGCGAGCGCCGCCGTCCCCCAGCTGCTGCCGCCGCCGCCGCCGCCCCCCTTCCCCCCCCCAACCCACAACCACTTCTCCCCTCTCCCCAACCCTCATCCCTAAGCTCTAGAGGGACTAGATCTAGATCTAGATCTAATCTAGATCTTTTGCTCCTCCTCTCACTCTCTCCCTCCTCCTCATCCTCTCACTCTCACTCTCTCCCTCCTCCTCATCCTCTCACTCTCTCCCTCCCTCCTCCTCATCCATATTAATTCTTCACCCATTTCTAGCTCTCTCTCATTCTCTCCCTCCTCCTCTCACTCCCACTCTCTCCATTATCATTTATCACCGAAAAGATCGCTAGCGCTCGGTAATAATGCTCGCTAGTGTTCTTTTCATTTCGTATATGTATTTGATGTGATTTTCGGTTATCGAACTGATTAGTTTCGTGTCGTAGGTGTTGATCGATGGATCGCAGTTGGATGTACGACAACCGGGCGACAGAGAGTTGGGCTATGGCTTTGAACGAGTTTCTTGATGTCGCCGAACGAGATATGAGGACAAAAGGTGGCACGAAGATTTGCTGTCCATGTCGCGATTGCAAAAATTTGGTAATGTTCGATACGAGAGGGAGGGTGACGGTACACCTGGCGCTTAAGGGTTTCATGTCAGGCTATACACGTTGGACATGTCACGGCGAGGAGGAGGAAGATCAGGTGTTACAGCAAGATGCCGAACACGGAGATGACGAAGAAGACGAGGGGAGTATCGAACCTGACGCCGAAGGAGAAACGGGAAACAATTTGGCCGATATGGTGCAGGACGTTCACATGGTGGAGCAGGTGGTGATAGATCCCGAGGATGAAAGAGAGGCTGCTAAGTTCACGAGACTAGTTGAAGACTCACAAACCCCGTTGTATACCGGTTCCGATCCAGAGCACACGCGTCTGTCGGTCACGCTGGAACTTCTAAGGATCAAGGCAGCCCATAATTGTCCGGACGAAGGCTTCGGCGAGACACTGGCTTATCTTGCAAAAGTTTTTCCCAAAAACAACTTGTTGCCTACTAGCACCGATGAAGCCAAGAAGGTTGTCTGCCCTCTTGGATTGGACGTGCAGAGGTTCCACGCGTGCCCGAATGACTGCTTCATTTACCGCACGGAGCACGAGAAGCTGTACAAGTGTCCTACGTGCAACACATCCAGATTCAAGCGGGGTAGAAACCAAGCCGATGATGAGGACCCAGTGACGAGTGGCGCTCCCGCAAAGGT
Source organism: Stipa capillata (assembly GCA_019208055.1). NCBI lineage: Eukaryota > Viridiplantae > Streptophyta > Magnoliopsida > Poales > Poaceae > Stipa > Stipa capillata. Next base: position 28,657 of record JAGXJF010000600.1, read on the forward strand.
TGTTTGGTATCTTCCAGTCCTTCCCCGTTTGAAGCGTTTATTCGCTAACAAGAAGGAGGCAAAGCTGATACGTTGGCACGCCGAGGGGCGAAAAATTGATGATGGCGTGATGAGGCACCCTGCCGATGCTTCGCAGTGGCGGGCAATCGACGCCCAATACGATGATTTCGGAAAAGATCCGAGGAACATCAGGTTCGGTATGAGTACGGACGGAATCAACCCGTTCGGCAACATGAGCAGCAGACACAGCACATGGCCCGTGGTTCTATGGATGTACAACCTTCCTCCGTGGCTCTGCATGAAGCGAAAGTACATACACCTCTCTATTCTCATTCAAGGGCCGAAGCAACCTGGGAACGATCTGAACGTGTACCATCAGTTGTTGTTCGAAGAACTCGCTACACTATGGGAACCAGGGGCCCAGGTCTGGGACGCTTTCCAAGAAGAATATTTCAATCTGAAAGCGCTGCTGTTCACGACGGTCCAAGACTATCCCGCGTACGGATATCAATCCTGCCAGTGTGTTCACGGATACAAAGGATGTGTTAAGTGTTTGGAGTTTACAACAAGTCTACACTTAAAGGGCTCTAAAAAAATCGTTTTCATGGGCCACCGAAGGTGGCTGAAACAGAACGACCCATGGAGGCAAGAGAAGGAGTTGTTTGATAATACTGTTGAGATCCGTTCGGCGCCCCGGGAGAAGACAGGGGTAGAAATCTATGACATCGTGAACACAATGCCCCCCGTTACGCCGGGTAAGACACAACCGCCTGTTCCCATGCAGGACGGCGTCTGGAAAAGGAAATCCGTGTTTTGGGATTTACCTTACTGGAGATTCCTAAGCACACGTCACAGCATAGATGTCATGCATGTTGAAAAAAATGTGTGCGACAGCCTGCTCGGTATCCTGCTAAACATGTTAGACAAGACAAAAGATGGACCAAAGGCACGAGCTGACATGGAATACTTGGGTATAAGAAAGAAGCTGTGGGCAACCAAGCAAACGACCAAGTTGGGCACGGGTGCAATCAGAATCAAGACGGACTGTCCCGCTGCTTGTTACACCCTGAGCAAAAAAGAGATCGTTAGTTTCTTGGAGTGCCTCCAATGTGTCAAAGTTTCTTCCGGTTACTCGGCAAACATCGGGAGATTAGTTGACATGAAGACTCGCCGACTAATTGGTATGAAGTCTCATGATTGTCATGTGATGATCACGCAGATACTTCCTGTTGCAATCAGAGGTCTCATGGAGCCGGGGGTCCGCAAGACAATCTTGAATCTCTGTAACTTTTTCAACACGATATCACAGAAGTCGATCTCGGTTACGCGTTGCCATAAACTGCAGGAGGAGATCATTGTCATACTATGCGAACTTGAGATGTACTTCCCTCCAGCATTCTTCGATATCATGGTACATCTCATGATCCATATCGTCCCGGAGATACTGGACCTAGGTCCCGTTTTCCTACACAACATGTACCCCTTGGAAAGGTACAATGGGATTGTGAAGCGCTACGTTCGTAACAGGTCACAACCGGAAGGTAGCATCATCCAAGGCTATGTTGCCGAAGAGTGTGTCGAGTTCTGCACGGATTACTTGGCTGATCAAAAGTCTATCGGTGTTCCTGTTTCGCGCCACATGGGTAGGCTCGATGGTGAAGGCCATGCACGCGGACAGAAGGCGATACATGTTTATAATTCAGTACCGAATAGATCAGCTGACTACGACAGAGCACATCTCGTGGTGCTGCAACACCTTACCGTGGTGCATCCTTATCTCTGGATGCACATGGTGAAGGTAAAAAAGAAAACCCGAAAAAAGGGAGAAGCGTGGCTCTCGAAAGAGCACAACGCGAAGTTCGCAAGCTGGCTAAAGAACTACTGGTATGAAAGGACTCCGACAAATGATGAAGAAGAGACGGTCAAAATGTTGTCACAAGAGCCTGCGAGCAAGGTCCTGACATTTCAAGCATATGATATCAACGGATACACATTCTATACGGAGGCTCAAGACAAGAAAAGTACGTACCAGAACAGTGGGGTGACGATAGAGGCTAAAACCGGTAACCGTAAGGACATATACTACGGCATTATCGAAGAGATTTGGGAACTGGACTACACCGTCACAAAGATCCCCATGTTTCGTGTCAGATGGGCGAAAAATGTCCATATGGACGATGACAAATTCACTACCGTGACTTTACCTCCCCCGACATCTATTGACTCGACACAGGTGAAAGCAATCAGTGCGAAAGATGAGCCTTGGGTACTAGCTAAACAGATCTCGCAAGTGTTCTACATAAAAGACCCGAAGGAAAAGAAGCGCCATGTCGTCAGAAAAGGGAAAAGGAGTATTGTCGGAGTCGATGGTGTAGTTGACGAAGAGGACTATGACCAATTCGACGACCCGGACTCCGAGCCAGAAGATACTGATAAACGGCCCACCAAAAGGAGCAAAGGTACTAAGGATTCCGAGCCCTACATCAGACGCACCCACGCCGAAGGACTAACGTATACCACCAAGAAGATTACTGTCGACGATCGGTGAATCGGCGATCTTACGGTATTCGTGGAGTGATGATTACTGGGGGGTAGGGACCTCTAGGGCCCAAGTGCTAGGAAGCTCTGACAGCAGGGGACAGCCGTTTTTATACAGGTTCGGGCCTCCCTCAGGATAATAACCCTATGTCCTGTTGCTATATATTGATAGAGAATACTCTTTACAATGGGGGGTGTATGTTAGTGGCTACCCTAGACGTAATCATAGACTAATCTATGCTAGACCGCTGGGCTCGACTCCTTCGAGGTAGCGGGACTCCTAGGGCTTCGCCTCCTGAGATCCTATACTGCTTGTTATGCGACTAGAAAGACCTGTCGTCCCCTATGGGATTGCTGATCCTTATATAGGGGGTTCCCAGGGTCGTACTGGACGTGGACTTACACCCGAGTAGGACTCTGGTCTCCTTAAACCTCGGGATTGACTTCCTAGCTTAAGGGGAACCTTCTCTTCTCGAGAGGGGTTACCTTATCGTCCGGGGATCCTTCCCGGGTACGCCGTACCTTCCTAAAGTCACGGGATTCCGTATGCGGATACCCCTAATATGCGGGATACCGTACTATTCATCATCAAGCCCCCCATCAGTACACGAAGAGAGGTTATGATGGTTCTGTTAGAAATCTGCCCTTGTCGGGAATGAACTCCGAGTAGGCGATCCGAGTAGCTCTCATCGGCTACTTCTTCGAGTAGGTTCAACCCCTACCGAGTAGTTGTGAAAGCCTTATCGGAATTATCCTTGGGACAAGCCCAGAATGCTTTCTGATCTGATCTGGACCGTCGATCACGGACACGCGTCCGCCTGGCATATTTTTAGGAAACCGAATCATCGTGGCGGAAAATTCGTGTGGTGATGAAGAATCTTTTCTCTCTCTATGCTATTGTGCCGCGCGCTCGTTCGGATCGTGGGTTGTCAGACCCTCTTTTTCCCGCGACATGCCTTGTATGCGGCAAAAGCAACTGTCCGCATTAAATGCGATGGAACTGATCGTGCCGAAAACCGCGCTCGGTCCCGGCGAACGTTTAAATCTTTGGGAGTCCAAGAATTGGGGTTTTTGCACGCATTGTCTCTTTGCCTCCCAGCCTTCTCGCTCCCTTCGTCTTCTTCCTTGCGCCCTTGCCAACCCTCGCCTCCTCAATCTCTCGATCGATCAGCGGAAATGGGCAAGAAAAGCACCGTGAGAAAATCTCCCGAGCCCGCAAAGGAAACGGGGAAAGCTTCAGAGGACCCAACCACCGCCATTGCTGAGTTCGAGGCCTCGGTGATGGATTCCACCGCCCTAGAGAAGCTTGCGGCGGAGGAAGTGATCCTCCCGGAGGTATTCGTGCCTTTCCGGGGGGCCGCGAAGGAGACGGTCCCCACCCCCGACGCGGCGTGGACCGTCGTCTTCGCGGACTTCTTCAGGTGTGGATTTCAATTCCCACCTTCGTCATTCTTCCTCCTCGTTCTCCAGTATTACCAGATCGAGTTGATTCATCTCAACCCGAACTCGGTCCTAATGCTGGCGGTCTTCGCGCACCTATGCGAAGCCTACCTCGGCATTAGGCCAAGCCTGGAGCTCTAGAAGTACTTCTACAATCTCCACCGGATGAAGGGCAGCGGTGCAGGAGTCGTCGGCGGCGCCGGATTCCGTCTTCGAGAAGGGAGGAAGGACGCCTACATCGGCTCCTCCTGGAAATCTTCGTGGTCGGGCTGGCATGCTCGATGGTTCTACTGCCAGCCCCCAGCGAATGCTTTCTGATCTGATCTGGACCGTCGATCACGGACACGCGTCCGCCTGGCATATTTTTAGGAAACCGAATCATCGTGGCGGAAAATTCGTGTGGTGATGAAGAATCTTTTCTCTCTCTATGCTATTGTGCCGCGCGCTCGTTCGGATCGTGGGTTGTCAGACCCTCTTTTTCCCGCGACATGCCTTGTATGCGGCAAAAGCAACTGTCCGCATTAAATGCGATGGAACTGATCGTGCCGAAAACCGCGCTCGGTCCCGGCGAACGTTTAAATCTTTGGGAGTCCAAGAATTGGGGTTTTTGCACGCATTGTCTCTTTGCCTCCCAGCCTTCTCGCTCCCTTCGTCTTCTTCCTTGCGCCCTTGCCAACCCTCGCCTCCTCAATCTCTCGATCGATCAGCGGAAATGGGCAAGAAAAGAACCGTGAGAAAATCTCCCGAGCCCGCAAAGGAAACGGGGAAAGCTTCAGAGGACCCAACCACCGCCATTGCTGAGTTCGAGGCCTCGGTGATGGATTCCACCGCCCTAGAGAAGCTTGCGGCGGAGGAAGTGATCCTCCCGGAGGTATTCGTGCCTTTCCGGGGGGCCGCGAAGGAGACGGTCCCCACCCCCGACGCGGCGTGGACCGTCGTCTTCGCGGACTTCTTCAGGTGTGGATTTCAATTCCCACCTTCGTCATTCTTCCTCCTCGTTCTCCAGTATTACCAGATCGAGTTGATTCATCTCAACCCGAACTCGGTCCTAATGCTGGCGGTCTTCGCGCACCTATGCGAAGCCTACCTCGGCATTAGGCCAAGCCTGGAGCTCTAGAAGTACTTCTACAATCTCCACCGGATGAAGGGCAGCGGTGCAGGAGTCGTCGGCGGCGCCGGATTCCGTCTTCGAGAAGGGAGGAAGGACGCCTACATCGGCTCCTCCTGGAAATCTTCGTGATCGGGCTGGCATGCTCGATGGTTCTACTGCCAGCCCCCAGCGAATTCTGGGATCTCTTACCGCGGACTCGCCCTCCTTCCGAACAAGAGCTGGGGAGAGGCCCCGAAGGAGACTGGGCGCCTCACAGCGCTCGTCCATGACATCGCCAATCTCACCGCCAAAGGTCTGACGGCGTGGGATGTCGCGGAGGATTTCCTTCGACGCCAGATAAGCCCTCTTCGATCGAGGGTCGCGGTGGCCTGGGTGATCCCGCAGAACCAAGACCCGACAAGGGACTTCGACACGGGTAAGTACTACGACCTCCTCCGTGCCAATTCAATTATCAAGACTTCTCACATACTTCTGCCTTGTCGCACCATGCCGAGTTGTCCTCGGAAGAGCTTCAGAATAGGTTGAACAACCTATTCGAGCAAGCCCCCCAAGGAGGACGTATGGACGTGCCCCTGCCCCTTCTGAAGCAGAATCTGGATGGCCGTCAGGAAGTGTTCTCGGTGAGTTATCCATCTTATCTCCTTGTCTGACTTGGGCTTGTCTGAGTAGTCTTACTAACAGCTCTCGGACTTCTTCTTCCACAGCGCGCAGGCCGCGGGGGGCCCCGACTCAGAGGCCGAAAGAGCTGGCGCTCCCGTCGAGGACGATGAAGTCGAGATGTACGAAACGGCCCCGCCGCCCTCCGAGACGAGGGAGGAAGGTCCTTCTACGGCAGAGGCAGGGGCGAAGGTCTTCTCGACGAGTTCTCCCACCCGGGACCCTCAGCCACAGGTTTGAACTCTCGCCCGACTACCCTTTTTTCCACATTTTTTCTGAATGATGATCATAAGGATGGATGTGACAGATAGCCCGGAGTGAGCGACCTCCTCCTCAAGGAGCCAACTCCCCCTCCCACAACCGTTCTCGAGGAGGAGACCGTGGCGGACAAGGGGAAGGCGCCGCTATCCTCTGGCAAGCGAGGTTCGAGTGCCTTGGCAAGGAAGCCTCTTCCGACGGGGAAGCGCACGAGGTTAGGTTTCCTTTGCCGCCTTCTTTCTTTCGACTTGGCCTTGCTGAAGACTTGACTTGATTGCTGTTGGCGACTAGGTTGTCGATCCACCCCGCCGGGAGTCCGACTATGGTGGCCACCGATCAGCAGCCCCCGGTGCCAGAACCGACCCCTGCGCCGGAGTTGCCCCCGGCCCCTACCGAGCCGTCGAAGCCCCCGGTGCTGGAGTCGGAGCTGCCCCTGGTCGAACAGGTTGCGCCTTCGGGTCCTTCGGCGCCGGAAGGTCTTCGCCTCTCCTCCTTGCTACAGGTAACGTAAGGGGAATTAGCGATAAGGTAATTTTACTTTGCTTGTACTGACCTATTCTTTTCCAGCTCGCTATCTCCCAGGCCGCTCCGCTCGAGAAGGCCCAAGCGGAACTGGACTTGGCGCGCGAGGAGCTGAAGAAGCGCCTTGACGAGAGCGAGGAGCTGCGGAAACGCCTTGAGGACTCCAAGAAGCGGCGGGAGGCACTCGAGGCTGATCTTTTGGCCACGAAGGCTGATCTTTCGTCTTCGAAGGCGCGCCTCTCGGACATGGAGCCTTCCCTGCAACAGAGTCGATCCTACGCGAGGAAGCTAGAGGAAGATCTCGAGCGGGCCCTGGGCATGCTCCAGAAGGCGCTTGGTGAAGTCGGCGTCGTTGTCCCTCCGGGCCTTGCTTGGGTCAACCGCCTGGCAGAGCTGACGGCGTCCGTCTCCAAGCTGAAGCCCACCGTCGAGAAGCTTCTCGAAGACGAGCTCCGGCAAGGTGTACGTGACGCTCTGGCCTTTGCTTTGGCTCTCCTGAAGCGCGGGCACTCGGACCTGTCCCTGGAGGGGCTCGCTGCCGATTTGCCCGAGGGCAAGGAAGAAGAGCTTCTCGGTGCCGTGCAGGAAGCGGCGGACGCCTTTGCTGATCGAGTCCAGGCGCCTGGCTTAGAGTAGGGGCTCTATAATGACATTCTTTTTCTAAAGACAGTGATTAGTAACTGTGCAATATCTTGTGTGTTTTTTGGTTTTTTGAAACCTTGCCTTAATCTGCTTCTGTGAAACCTTGTCGGGTGGAAGTGTAGACTTTAGTCGGAACCGGTACCCTCTGCCTTCCTTCGGTGTAGGTGTATGAATAGTGCCATAGGTCGCTCTTGCTGTGATCGACCAGTCCTTAGGTTTAGTCGGATGGAGGGCTCAGTGGCTCCTCGTCATCAGTAAACGCGATAAGGGGTCTTTCGTACAACTTGTCGTGGCCGTGGCAGCACCTCCGTATTCCTCTACTGAGGGAAGACTTCGGGGTTTGGCTAGTAAATTCCACACTTGTCCGGCTATCAAAATTTCACTCTACCCGAGATATCTTCTGCTCCGAGTAGTCGAAGACGTGGATAGGCGTGCGGGTTTCGTTGATCTAGTTGTATTCGTACTTCTTTCCCTTCCTTTACTCGGGATCGGGGGACCTTGCTATGGAACTGGGGAGCTTAGTCAACCAGGCCTTAGGTCTGGTCAGGTGGGGGGCTCAGTGGCTCCCCTGTCACCTGCAAACGCGTTAAGGGGTTTTCCTCGCATCCCTGGCAGTTGCAGCGCAGAACCCTTTTTCCTTTGTGCGGGTCGAAGAAATCGGTACTCGTACTCGTATCTCGACTTTACCGTATTCTTATCCAGCCCCCGACTGCCTGTTCGAGAGATATCTCGGATAGGCAGTCTGAATTAATAATGAAAGATACTGAACTAGAGACTTGGTATTATTTAAAGAAAACTGTGTCTTTTACAGGCTACTGTAAGGAAAACAACTCTAAAAAAGCTAAGGAAAACTAGGCCGTCCCTTCCTCATTTAGCTTGTCGCCGGTTGCCCCAGAGACTCTTGTCCTCTTGTCGTGACCCGCTGACTGAACTTTGTTGAGTGCGCGTGCTGGGCGGGGGCGCCCGGAGCGTCTTATCATCGACTTGTTCGTAGCTTGACGATCTTTGAGGCTGGAGCTGGGGCAACTTGGGAGTCTGCTGATGAGGAGGCAACGGTTGTACGATCTTACCGAAGGTGGTTGAACTGGACTCTCTAAAGGACGCGACCTTTCTTCCCTTGGTATGAGCGACCTGGATCGGGCGACTTCTCCCGAGGAACCGTCGTCCTGCCTGGGGGGAGGACCTGTTTTCTCCCTGTTCCGACTTAGTCGTGGAACTTTTTCTCCGACTTGGAGGGGGTACTTTCCGAAGGTGTCGCTCGTAGCCGTGGAGGTGGTCTCGACAACGTGGTGGCGGGAGCCACCACGCTGGCGTCCTGGCTAGAGGGTAGGTGCTGCTCCGCGAGGTCAAGGCTACGCTTGTCGCAGATGAGTGCTTCTCTGGGGGAGCTCCTTATCGTGAGGACTCCTTTTGGGCCAGGCATCTTTATGCACTGGTAGGCGTAGTGCGTAGCTGCCATGAACTTGGCCAGAGTAGGGCGTCCTAAGATAGCGTTGTAGGCTGTCTCGAAATCGACTACATCGAACAGGATTTTCTCTGTTCGAAAGTTCTCCGGTGTACTGAAGGTAACTAGGAGCGTGACTTGCCCGATCGGCGTGGCCGATGAGCCCGGGACGATGCCGTGAAAAGCGTGCGTCACTGTCTGAATAGACGCTCGTGGTACTTGCATTGCGTCGAGGGCGTTGGTGAATAGGATATTGAGGGAGCTCCCTCCGTCTATTAACACACGGCCCACCCGGCAGTTGTTGATCGTCGGCTCGACCACAATGGGGTACCGTCCCGGTCGAGCGCAATTTTCGGGGCAATCGGTCTGGTCGAAAGATATCGTGACCTCAGACCACTTGATCGCTCGAGGGACCCACGGGACACTCGCGAGAACTTCTCGGGCGATCGCCTTATACTGCCTCTTGGATTCGTAAGAGGTTGAGCCCCCGAATATGTGTTCGATTGCTCTAACATGCCCCTGGAAACTCTCAGGAGTGGAATCATCATCGTCGGAAGTCGTTTCCCGATTGTTATTTGCGACCTGAGGGTTCTCCTCGCGGAACCTCTCTCTTTCTTCCCGAAGGTATTTCTTAAAGATGCGGCACTGTCGCAGATCATGCGAGTCGGTCTGGTGGAAGTCGCACCAGGGTTTGGACGACTTGTCGGAGGACGTGGCAGGTTTATCCTTGGGCCGTGGTCGCCAGTTGCGCTTCTCGGAAACCTCGGCCATCAACTCATCGGATCTGATCATTTTCTCCTTGTTCCCTCCGGAGGGCTTCTTCTTGCGCTTAGACTTGCGCCAGTCGCTCCTCGACTGGAGGGGAGAACTGGTCGACTCACCCCGCTGTTGCTTGATGTAGCGCAGGGTTTCCTCCGCACAAGCGGCCTTCTCGGCCAGGTCCATGAGCTGCCTGGTGGTTTTCGGCGGCCGCATGATCAGATCATGTGTGCACATCTCGTTTCTGCTGCCTCGAGTGAAGGCGCGGATGACGTCCGAGTCGGTTATCTCTGGGATAGTGTTGCGGACAGCACTAAACCTTTTGGTGAACTCTCGGAAAGTCTCATCTGGTCGTTGGACGATAAGGAATAGATCGTCGACCCAACCAGGCCTTGGGAAGGTACCTTGGAAGTTCCCGAGCAGCATGTCGCAAAGCTGTCCCCACGAACGGATTGTTCCTGGGGGTAAATTCGTCAACCACGTCCTGGCGGCTCCTCTGAGAGCGGTAGGAAGATAGTTGGCCATAACCTTTTCGTCCCCGTCGGCCGCTTCGATCGCGGTGGTATAGATCTGAAGGAACTCCACGGGGTTCGTGGTTCCGTCGTACGATTCTAACGAGCCGGGCTTGAAACGAGAAGGCCAACGTACCTGTCGGAGTTCCTGGGATAGCGCCTGGCATCCACTGAAGGAGCCCAGATAAGGTGCAGTCTCGCCGCTATTCGAGGTCGAAGATCGGCCCCGAGCATTGGCGTTTTGTGCGTGGTCTCTCCGAGAAGGCTGCTGCTCTTGCTGGCGCCTTTGGCGGTGGCGCCTTTCGAGCTGTTCTCAGAGGTCGACAGGTAGCTCCTCCTGAGGAGGCCTGTTCCTGGGGTGTCGTCCCTCCCGGTCGCGCTCTTCCGGCGGAGGAGGGGTGTCCACCCGAGTGGAGCTATGGGCCACCGATTGGGCTCGAGAAGATTCGGCCTGGTTCTGCGCCTCTTGGAGGTCAGCCCCCAGCCGTTGCAGCCATTGCACACCCGCGGGTGTCGATAGGTCCGCCACGGGAGGCTGTGACAGTAGATTGCGCACTTCCGCAAGTCTTCGAGCAGTTCGGGACACGTACTCCCTTGTTCCCGAGGGAGATCTTTCCCCAGCGGCAGGCAGGGCTTCGTTCCGGCGAGGAGTTCTCTCCTCAGCTGCGGGTAGGCCCCCGTTCATGTGGGAGGCATCCACGTGCGAGCCCCCGGGTAGATTGTGATCTTCGAGGTCTTCCCGACCATCGTTGATCACGAGTACCATCCGAGGTCCTTGGCTGGACGACGTGTACTCGTATTCCATCACGTTGTCCTCATCGGATGCGACGTGGGTAGGGTTTTGATCGTTCTCACGATCAGAGTTCGCAGGAGAGACTCCAACCATGGGGCTGGTCGTTCCTGCCGGGAAGTCGTCATTCAAGACCAGCTTCCCACTAAAGGCCCTGGCGCACTCGGTTCTGAAGTGATCTGCTTCGCCATCCGAGTCTTCTTCAGGGGCGTATTCTCCGAAATCCACTCGGTCCGTAACCGGGTACGGACCCATAGGGCCAAAGTTGTCGTAGAAACCCTGGTCCGAGTACCCAGTACGGGGCAAGGGTGCGATCGGTTTTCCTGCCGAGTTTGCTTCCTCCTCCTCGGTCGGAACCGGTGAGGGCTGTGCAAACGGCGCTGGGATCTGATCGCGCTTAGTTGCGCATCCTGCTGACTCTGAACTTTCCTGGACGGCTTGGTCCGGAGAGGTCCCCACGATCGGCGCCATCTGTCGACGATCGGTGAATCGGCGATCTTACGGTATTCGTGGAGTGATGATTACTGGGGGGTAGGGACCTCTAGGGCCCAAGTGCTAGGAAGCTCTGACAGCAGGGGACAGCCGTTTTTATACAGGTTCGGGCCTCCCTCAGGATAATAACCCTACGTCCTGTTGCTATATATTGATAGAGAATACTCTTTACAATGGGGGGTGTATGTTAGTGGCTACCCTAGACCTAATCGTAGACTAATCTATGCTAGACCACCGGGCTCGACTCCTTCGAGGCAGCGGGACTTCTAGGGCTTCGCCTCCTGAGATCCTATACTGCTTGTTCTGCGACTAGAAAGACCTGTCGTCCCCTATGGGATTGCTGATCCTTATATAGGGGGTTCCCAGGGTCGTACCGGACGTGGACTTACTCCCGAGTAGGACTCTGGTCTCCTTAAACCTCGGGATTGACTTCCTAGCTTAAGGGGAACCTTCTCTTCCCGAGAGGGGTTACCTTATCGTCCGGGGATCCTTCCCGGGTACGCCGTACCTTCCTAAAGTCACGGGATTCTGTATGCGAATATCCCTAATATGCGGGATACCGTACTATTCATCATCAAGCCCCCCATCAGTACGCGAAGAGAGGTCATGATGGTTCTGTTAGAAATCTGCCCTTGTCGGGAATGAACTCCGAGTAGGCGATCCGAGTAGCTCTCGTCGGTGACTTCTTCGAGTAGGTTCAACCCCTACCGAGTAGTTGTGAAAGCCTTATCGGAATTATCCTTGGGACAAGCCCAGAATGCTTTCTGATCTGATCTGGACCGTCGATCACGGACACGCGTCCGCCTGGCATATTTTTAGGAAACCGAATCATCGTGGCGGAAAATTCGCGTGGTGATGAAGAATCTTTTCTCTCTCTATGCTATTGTGCCGCGCGCTCGTGCTGGTCGTGGGTTGTCAGACCCTCTTTTTCCTGCGACATGCCTTGTATGCGGAAAAAGCAACTGTCCGCATTAAATGCGATGGAACTGATCGTGCCGAAAACCGCGCTCGGTCCCGGCGAACGTTTAAATCTTTGGGACTCCAAGAATTGGGGTCTTTGCACGCATTGTCTCTTTGCCTCCCAGCCTTCTCGCTCCCTTCGTCTTCTTCCTTGCGCCCTCGCCAACCCTCGTCTCCTCAATCTCTCGATCGATCAGTGGAAATGGGCAAGAAAAGCGCTGTGAGAAAATCTCCCGAGCCCGCAAAGGAAACGGGGAAAGCTTCAGAGGACCCAACCACCGCCATTGCTGAGTTCGAGGCCTCGGTGATGGATTCCGCCGCCCTAGAGAAGCTTGCGGCGGAGGAAGTGATCCTCCCGGAGGTATTCGTGCCTTTCCAGGGGGGCGCGAAGGAGACGGTCCCCACCCCCGACACGGCGTGGACCGTCGTCTTCGCGGACTTCTTCAGGTGTGGATTTCAGTTCCCACCTTCATCATTCTTCCTCCTCGCCGAGCGAGCAGCGCGCGCACTAGCTTAATAGGGCAGCTGCACGCTGCGCTTTCGAATTCCTTACAACTCTCACTGCTACTACGGGCCACCGCTGGTCCCCCGCGCGGCTTGGGCTCGTGGGCCTAGGCGCTGTGCTCGGGATAGGCCTCTGGCTGGTCCCCTGCGCGGCCTGGGCTCGTGGGCCTGGGCGCTGTGCTCGGGATAGGCTGGTGTGCCCAAAATTTTTTAAATAAACTTTTTTTTGCCAAGAATATTATATACAATATGCCAAGAATGAGCAATAAATAAAAAACAATATAGACATTAGGCCAAGACTAAAACAATGCAAATACACCAAACTGGATACCATTGACGGGCGGCATTAAAAGGACCGTCAGTGGTAAGTTTCTAACCCTAACACAGAACAGTATCACTGACGGGCCACATTTTCTCGCCCGTCACTGGTGGTGGGAGGGTTAGGGTTACTTCGGTACCACTGACGGGCCACATTTTCTCGCCCATCAGTGGTGATGGGAGGGTCTTTAGGGTTTCTGCGGTATCATTGACGGGCCTCACTTTGGTGACCGTCAGTGGTCTTTTTCCTCTGCCATCCTCACCTCCACTGATGGTCTCTTAGTAAGGGCCCGTCAGTGGCAATCCAGGTCATATATAAGTCACGCGCGGGACTTGGCGAAATTTTCGCCAAGTCCCGCGCGTTCATTCGAACCAGCAGCGGAACCGCTTCGCCTCCCCGACGCCGCCAGGCTGCTCCGCCGCCGCCCCGTCCTCCTCGAGCGCCACTCCGCCTCCCCGAGCGCCGCCGCCGCCTCCCCGAGAGCCGCCGTCGCCTCCCGAGCGCCGCTCCGCCTCCCCGAGCGCCGCCACGCCTCCCCGAGCGTCAACGCCGCCTCCGGAGCGCCGCCACGCCTGCCCGAGCGCCCCCTCCCCCGCCGAGATGGCCTCCCTGAGCCGCGCCGCCGCCGCCATTGCGGATGCCGCCGCCGCCATTCCCGAGCCCGCTGCCGCCGTTCCCGCATCCTCCCCCGTTGCCGAGCCCGCTGCCGCCGTCTCCCCTACCGCCGCGTCCTACCGACGCCACCGCCATCTCCGTTGACGAAGCTGCCGCCGTCTCCGTTGCCGACGCCGCCGCCGCCGTCTCCCCTGCCGCCGTGAAGTACGTCACCCTTCTTCCTCACCCTTCTTCTTGTTTATGGTATGAGATTTCGGAGTTTACGCATGAAGAGCCTCCGTAGCTAGCATGCATATCGGGGTCATTGATCTGATGAAGTGTAGCGAGATGGATGAACAAGGCTTGGTGCCCTTTCTCACGTCATGTTGCTGCTACTGATTGGGGTAGTAGGATTAGGATCATTCTGCCATCGAGTCTCTTTCTTGAATGTGAGTGATTAAGGAGCGCATGGCTACTGAATCTTGATTGGGTATTAGGAGTATCCATCAGGTATCAATGTGCGATGAATAACCTTATTGTAAGGATCTGAACTTCTAAAGGAATGAAATGGCTATTTTACATTTTTTTTATGGACAGACAGTGCGCAGGAACAAATGGACAATAATACTGTACTACTCTGACAACAAAGTCTTCCGTGCATGCATTTGTCTCGGCAGTTGGTATATTGCAACTTTGCTGCTACAGCTAATAGCTCTATTTTTTACGTCCTAATCTGTTCCTTCAATCTGTAGTTTGACACTTGGCGCGCAGAAATGTTAGAAGAAACAACACTTCAGTTTAATAAGTATCATTGAAAGTGTACGGTGTTAAGGGCACTCTAGTACATTATATCTTAAATTGTCTTTTATTACATTAAATAACTATTTAGATACAACATTTTAATAATATGTATCTTATTATTATTTTCTAAAAGCTTTTATTTATTATATTAAATGATCAATACCACCATTTTCAATCTTGCATGCTGTTTGTGGCATAGCTCTAGTACATGTTCTGTTCCTATTTCTCCAAACACGCAACTGTGAACACTGCTCGGCTGATGCTTATGGTATGAGGAAGCACAATCTGGAGTTCGAAAAAAGAAGAGGAAGCAGAGTCTGAGCGAATATAGTTTATTTTTTAGGCCCATGATAAATATGCATGGGCGTTTGCACAGTCAGAATATATGCTCTTCCTTGCACTCTCTAGAAGAACACTGCAATGTGCCCCGCACATATCAAGTCTTATCACGCGGGAGATGTTTCTCCCTATTTTCTTTTTCCTTTGTTCCGGTGTGCTTTCACTTTAAGATCGGAGACGGTGTGATTTTCACTTCAGGGACCAGAGCAGGGCAATAGAGCCCGTGGGGGTCGCCCTCGGCGTGGTGGCACCGTTCGAGCCGCCTAGGGAACAAGCCCCCGTTGCTGCCATCACAGCTGCCGAAGATCAACCTGCCTCGGAGTCCACCTCCTCCAGCAATGACTCTGGCTCCGAGTCAGCCTCTGAAGAGGACGTGGCGCCCCAGGAACAACTACCGCCCCCGGCCCCGACAAGATCTCAGACTAGGAGAAAAGGCAACCAGTTGCCGGACAGGACGTACGTCGTCACTCGAGTCGACGACGTCAAAGATGTTCCAGCGAGTCCACAGAAGGCCGCCCAGACCTTCAGCAATGCCTTTGAGTGCTTAGTCCGCGAACAAGTGAAGATCACATGCAAAGAATTCAGCCAGTTGTCTGAGTCGACCCGTGAAGCTTTATTGAGGAAACTATGGGACAAATACCAGATTCCTGCCGCCAACAAGGACAGAGTCCAAGCGGCAGCCCTTCGCATCATGGCTAGGGCTCTCAAGACTTGGCGATACGACGCACAGAAGGTTGTGGACGACGACTGGGATACGAAGATCAGTGCAAGATGGCCGAAGATAGAAAAGGAAGACTGGGAGCAATTCGTTGCTGAAATAAGGAGTGCGGAATTCCAAGAGAATAGTCGCTGGGGGAAGGAGCTTCGGGCCAAGAACAAGTTAGACCACAAGCTCGGAAGCCGTGGATACCTTGGGAAGAGGCCAAAGTGGGCCATAGAGGACGCCAAACTGGCCGCGGCTGGGAAAGCGCCTCCTTTTGCGCATCTCAGGGAGCCACGGGCCAGGGAGTATATGAGGGCGCATACAAGCTCTGACCCTGTGACGGGGTCACCAATTATACAGTCTGAAGAACTCCAGGAGGTGGCCAACCGGCTGGTAACATCTCAACTCAGTGTCTTTTCTTACGTAGTTACGTTGTATCGAAATACGCTATCTTCTCATCATGCGATATAACTTGCAGATAGAGCTGAGCCAGCAGCCTGCAAGCTCACAGGACTCCGTCACGAGCTGCCCGAGGTGGAACGATGATCTGGCGAAGGCTCGACAGAAACCGGAGCATCGGGGCCGTGTAGTAGGCATCGGGGATGGCGTTAAGTGGGACAAGGTGTTTCCCCGAAACCCCGAGAGTCGTCGCCGCCCAAGGAGAGACAGCCAGGAGTACATGGATAATCTCCGTGAGCAAATGCGAGAGATCGCTGAGCAGACGTGGGTACGTATGCAAGTCCTCGCAGCGCAGGGCGGTGTGACGATGGTCCCCGATATCCAGCCGTCTGGTTGGAGTAGCTACGCATCCGCCTCGGACGGCCGGCCGGAATCGCTGAATCAAATCGACAGCATCACCGTAAGTTCCGTACGCTAAAACGAGTCATTACAGTAAATCCTGATATCGTTGTCCTGACTTCAGCTAGGACGGCACATCTATCCCTGTTTTGCAGGAAGCCACTAGATGCACACTGACGGTGTAGATCCCTGGCATGAAGGTGAAGGTTGCGCACGGCCAGGTCTTCCCGACGCCGGAGGGGGCAATCCTGCACTGTGTTCCTATGCGGGAACACCATGCGAAGGTGCAGGTGGACATCGTCCTCAACGACTACAACGATGTGTTAGTCCCTGTCCCCCCTGAAGAGGAAATGACACGGCTAGGGCAGTGCAAGAACTATTTCATCCAGTGGCCGAAGAGCCAAATTATTTTAGCTGCGGCGCCCTCTCCTCGCACGGCTCCATCTCCTCGCATGGCCCCCTCGTCCACCAACCCGTCTCCATCGGTCGGACGATCTCCCTTGGGCCTCAGCCAGACAGCTCCGACGTTCAGAGATCTTGAAGACCATCTTGTCGGGGACCAGTACAGGGAGACGGGTATGCAGTCCCCGGCGGCGAGGGACGAGCCCATGATCGATCCACCGGAAAGGCGCGAGGAGAATCAACCTAGAGGGAAGATTTTCTCTCCCGCCACACTTGCCGGAACACTGGAAGCGGCGCTGGCGGCAGGCAAGAATCCTGAGCCGCTGCATAGGAGGAAGAAAAGCAAGAAGAGAAGGGCCGGCACTGGCGAGAAGGAAAGAAAGGAGCAGATGAAGAAATCCTTATCCTTCTCGGCATCGGCATCGTCATCCAAATTATCTACACGGAGCATGGGTCTCTGGCGATATCATTACGAACCAGGTCAGGACTTGCTCCCGCAGGATGAGTTGGACAATCTGTCGGAGGACATGAAGGCGCTGCATGAAGATTACCTCAAGATGTCCAGAGAGCCGCAAACATTCTGCCAATATTGGAAGGTCAAGGTGCCAAGAGATTACAACTTCTTCATGGAGAACGACCAGGACACCTTCGACCTCAATTTTGAAGACCTCTTCCATATGTTCAACCTCTACAGGCTCGACACCACGATGGTCAGGCTATGGGCTCTCTATCAAGCCCAAGAGTGCAGACGTCTACAGGACTCCAATATCGGGATAGTCGATCCGATATGCATGAATGAAGGCTACGCTGATACCACGGACGGTCGAGACTTTCTACAAGAATATCTATCACGTGTCTTCATCATGCATAAGGACAAGGAGTACATACTAGCCCCCTACAACCCTCCGTAAGTCCTTTAACTCAGCACCGTATGAATTTTTTTGTTTTTTACGCATGTATATCCGCCTTCTTACGTTCATTTGTTCACATTGATGCAGCGACCACTGGGTCCTCATTGTGATAATTCCAAGCTGGGCCAAGGCATTCTACTTCGACTCCGATGTGCAGAAGAGATCGAACTTCAAAAATATCACTTCTATTTTGGATGCAGCCTTTTTCAGAGCCAAGTTCTCGGGCCATCAAAAAATACCTGCAAAAGCGACAAAATTGGTACACCATTACAAGTTCCCTTGCAGAGTTCAGCCCGAAGGTAGCGTGACATGTGGGTACTACACCTGTGCCCATATGGACCTATTTGTCCGGTACAAGAACAAGCATTGGAAGGATATGAAAGAACTTGTCGTAGCAACGAGACTAGACAATGAACTTGTGGCACCCCCGCACGGCTCCACGGACCTACGAGGGTTGCACGGGAAGCTACGTCGTGAAGACACCGCTATCGCGCACGCGGGATACCCGACGCGAAGATGCTCGGACTCGCTGCGATGTTGCAAATTAGAGGAGAGGAGGTGCAAGCAACTGGTATTGTAGAATTTCTGGATCCCCTCAAATGGGAGGGGTGTCCCTCTATTTATAGGGAAAAAGGAGGGGTAGGGGAGATTAGAGGAATGCCCTCAGGCGCCTTACAATTATGCCCCTAGATGTACTAACGCCCCTAGGGGCGCATAGGTCTTTTCCTTCGAGAATATTCCGGGAATATCCCGGGGGTCCCGCCCGTCATGCACGGACTTGTCGCCGTCACGGTCTCGGCATTGAGTAGTCTTGGCGTCACGACGAGGTCGGAGTTGTCGCGGAGTCGGCATTGAGCGGTCTTGGCGTCACGACGAGGTTGGAGTTGTCGCGGAGTCAGCATTGAGCGGTCTTGGCGTCACGACGAGGTTGGAGCTGTCGCGGAGTCGGCATTGAGCGGTCTTGGCGTCACGACGAGGTTGGAGCTGCGCTGATCTCCCTTAAGTACGAAAAATGTCGAAACCGGGTAGCGCGGGGACCCCTTACCCAATAGTAGTCCCTCGCCGGTGCGGGCGGTTAACCAGTGCCCGTTCGGGCCGGCGCACCGATTCTGACGGGGTCGGCGTGCTGACCGGACTGACGAGCTCTGAGTCGTCGTGACCTTCCCGGGGTCATGGAACATGGACGCCAGCGGTCTCGCGGTAAATTCAGAGACTTAGAGAAAATCCTCCGGGTCCAAACCGTGGTAAAATCCATTTCTTTTCCCCTCTTCTTTTTTTTCTTTTCTCTTCTTTCTTTTCTTCTCTTTTTTTTCTTTTCCTCTCCCTTTCTTTCTTTTTCTCTTCTTTCTTTTCCTCTTTTTTTTCTTTTCCTCTTCTTTCTTTTCTCTTCTCTTCTTTTTTTTACTGCTTTGTGTGCACCGGCCGGCCGAAATGGGCCTTGGCCCATATATTCTAGGGTTGGCGGGGGCGCCCGGGCTATAAAGCCCACACCGAGCCGCCGCCCCCAACCCCACGCTGCCTTGCCCCTCCACCGCCGCCGCCGGCTTGCTTCCCACCGTGCGCCGCCGCCCCCCACCGCGCGCCGCCGCCGCCTTGCGCCGCCACGCCGCCGGCCTCCTTGCGCCGCTCCCCGAGAGCCCACTGCGCCGCCTGCGACGCCCCCCCAGGGGCCGCTCCGCCGAGCCCGCCTGCTCCGCTCCGGCCGCGGTCGCCGCGCCTGCTCCGGTCGCCGGTCCTCCTAGGCCGTCGCGCCGGACCCGCTAGGCCGCCCGCGCCATCACCGCCTTGACCGAGCCGGGCCACCGCCGCTCGGCGCCGCGCTGCACCGCCGCTGAGCCGAGCTCGCCGCCGCGGCTCGCTTCGCCGGCCGCTCCGGACGTCGCCGTCCCGGCCCGCGTCGCCGGCCGCCCCGGACGCCGCCGCCTGCCGCCTCTCGGCCGGGTCACGCGCTGACCGCCCTCGCTCGGGCCCCTCCGCCTGCTGCCTCCTGGCCAGAGCCGGCGCCGGCCGCTCCCGCCCGGGCGCCTCGGCTGCCGCCGCTCGGGCCTTGCCGCCGGTTGCTTCCCGTCGGAGCTAGCGCCGTCGCCCCGGGGCGCACCGCGTCGCCGCCGCTCCGAACGCCCCCGGTCCCATTGCCGTGGTCGCCGTACCGCCGCTGACGAACTTTGCTTCAAGGGTGACGATCGGGCTTCCTCTTCCCCCTTTTTTATTTTTGCGCCTCCTCGTCCTCCTCTGGTAAACGAGTAGTGGGGCGCGACCATGTGTCCGTCGGATGCGGGTTGGACACGGGTGCAAACTCGGGTGAATCCAGACGCGACCGCTTTGTCGTTGTATGAGATGCTCGGGTGCCGGTGTTGTGAATTGTAGCTGCGTGCGTAGGTGTGGCCTGCTGTGGTTCTTTTTTTTGCATACTTATGTATGAGATGGATTGCCATTTGTACGATAAACTGCTGCCGCGTAGGTGATGGGCTATTATCGCATGTATTTATCTCAAACAATGGACTGCTACTGTATATTTTTTATTGCAATGCATTAGATGAATTCAGAAACTGCGTCGCCATTGCACGCGTAGTCGCTTGTCGCTTTTGTCTGTTTTCTGCCATGTTCGTAAGAGTTGATTCGAATGATCAAGAGTCGTCAATGCCATGCTCATACACGCCGTACTCTCGTTGTTATCCCCCCTTTTGGTTTGATTGATGATATAACACTCGCACATGCCACGACGACATCGTGCTCGTACACGCCTTGGTTGCCGGGTGCGAGGCATCCCACTGGATGACTCCTCTTACTGCTGCGCTTGTCTTATTGTTCACACAGGAACACTGCAGGTTGGGCTGCTTCTACGCCTGCCCAGTTCACGGCCGTTGGGATCGCTCAGTGAGAAGGTAGCGACGGGACCCATCGCAGCAACCGCGTCGCATCGATCGTGGTCTCGTTTGCTCAAGACCCTCGTGACATTCCGGGGCGATGTGGAGGGCGCACAGGTGAGGAGATAGTGACGGGACCCGTCGCAGCGACCGCGTCACATCGACCGTGGTCCCGTTCACTCAAGACCCCCGTGACACTCCGGGGCGACGTGGAGGGCGCGCTAGCGAGGCTTCCTATTCGGGGCGCAAGGAGCGGCGCGACACGACGCGAGGACGGCGACGGTGCTCGCAGAGTCGGCCATAGTCCCGCTCGACGTGGGCAGTCTTCGAGGTCCCCACCGAGGGAGCAGCAGAGGAGCAGACGTGACGGGGGCGGCCTTTCTTGTCAAGCCCGTGGAGCGGCCAGGCGCGTTCAGGTCCACCATGACGCGAGGCGGTGACAAGACCGCGAGGTGGTTGGGCGGGCACTCTCGAGGGCTCGACACCAGACTCCCGTGCCTAGCGTGGCACGCAGCTCCAGACGCCCGGTCACTGCGGCAGACGCCGGGCTCCCACCGCGGCGTGACGAGGTACTCGTTGGTCGACGATTTTGTCATGCGTGCACCCTCGTCTTCTGCTTCACTACGCACTTGGCACCGTGTCTTCGTGAGTCGCTGTCGGCGCGGTAGCGCTGTCTTCTCATTTTTACTCGTGCGTGTAGGGAGCGATGGCTAAGGACAAGTCCGTCGAGGGGATGAAGTACACTTCGTGGGTTGGGCGCTCCACTGCTGATCAAGAGCTGATCGACATTTTGGTGCGAGCCGGCAAGCTTCCCGCCACTACTCAGGAGAAGAAGTGCCCCGGTGTGGTCTCCCCAGCGAACGTGAGGCGCGCCAGCGGTGAGGGCAGCGGCGTCATCGTCTTCGTCGCGCAGTTCGATGCTGGGCTCTGCCTGCCAGCATGCGAGTTCTTCCACGACTTCCTGGAGCACTACCAAGTCAGGGTTTCCGACCTTCACCCGTCGGTGTTCGTGAAGCTAGCGGTCTTCGAGTGGGCGTTGAGGACCATGCAGATGAAGGCCACCCCGCGACTCTTCGCTTGGTTCTACGAGCCTGTGGTCTCCACCACTCTCCTCGAGATGAAGAGCGGTGACTTTCTCTCTCGCATCGGCGCGGTGAGCTTCAGGAAGCGTGCGCCGCGGAAGGGCCTTTCCGTTGACTACCCGGCCCAGGCGTCCAAGGGCCAATGGGGCGATTGGGAGAAGGCGTGGTTCTTCTTCCGCGACGATGAGAAGAGGTTCGCCCCTGTCTCAGACTCCTTTCAAGTGAGCGGTGCGGTGCCTACTGACCTGTCCAGCACGGAGACAACCCGGATCAAGGCGCTCGGGCGTATGTCACATCGGTTTTGGGATGCGCGGAGTTCTGCCTGCTGGGGATCGACCCACTCTCAACAGATTGGGACTTGGAGCTCGTTCCTTGTCCTTCGAGGGTGGGGGCGAGCGGATGTGCTTTTCAGCATTGTCCTCTCCGAGAGGGTATGTCTTCCTCGCCTCATTTCTGATACTCAACTCCCCTACCCCTCCGTATATTTTATTGTCGTTGGCTACTCATCCTCGTTCGCCTTGCGACAGGTGTCGGGCTTCGTCACGCCGAGGACGCGGCATCGGAGCTCGTGGGCGACTCATTGTGAGGGAGTGGGTGCTGCTCCAATCACTCCCTGAAGGTCGGGAGAACAGGGGGTGCACATACTACAAGCTGGAGGTGCCTGCGCGTCCTAAGCCCCTGACTAGCGAGGAGATGCGTGTGGGGAGTTCCAAGCGTCCCCGGCCCAGCGACGCGGGGGAGGCCCCTTCCTCGAAGCGAGCGTCTGGCTCCCGTGTGGACAAGTCCGGCTCGTCCGCCACTTCACCGACTGTGCGAGTTCGAGGCGGCGCGGCTCCTGGCGACATCGTGCGAGGTGAAGCTGCTCCCGAGGACGCCGCCATCCTTGTTCTTCCTCGCTTGGGGCCCGGGATCGGGAAGGGCCTCTTCGGTGCCATCCCTCCTGGTGGCACTGGGTGGGTGTCACGGACCCGGAATCCACATGTGATTAGGGGAACGCGAAGTCGCCAAGGACCGAAGGACTCGTCCGCCCGGTGGCACGGTACCTGCGCCGTACGCACCGAGGCGGAACGATCCGACACCCGCGACGAGCGAGCCGGCCGGAAGCGACCAACCTTCCCAGAACCACATACGGATCCCAGATTCCGGTGAAGAGTCAGAGTCGTTCCCAAATCCTACTACGACTAGCAAGGTCGGAGGAGCCCAGCGATTCTACCCACACCCTAACCTAGCTCGAAGCTAGTGGGTCGCTCGAAAGCCCGGTAGAACGCCCACACCCTGCCTGGCCGGCACTGCATCTCAGCCAGCGGGTCACTCAACCAACACCTGCTCGACTTAGTAGAAAATGGTACGGCTTCGGTCCTTCACGGCATACCCATACACTTCATATCATTCACGCATTGTGCAGGGGCAGCCTGGAATAACAACTCGGATATCACAGCACAAACTCTACATTACGATATTAATAATAACTGTCCACGTTGGGACGACATATTACAATAGTCGGTTATATCCAAACACATATCCGAGTACGGAGAAGTTAAACAACAGCGGAAGCAACATAAATGAGACCCACAGCGGCATAGTGACCGCTGACCAAAATCCACATCTATCCCATGAGTCGATAGCCAACCAAGGAAACCGGAAGCTAGGCGGAATTGAAGTAATCCTCGACCACTGGCTCACCTGCAATGATCTAGGAATATCCTAGGTGAGTACGAAGGTACTCGCAAGACTTATTCGTGCTTGATTAGATGTCCTACACATGCTAGTATAGCAACAATTAAACATGATGCAAATTGAGCTAACGAGATTAAAGCAAAACATGGTATGAATAACAATAAGGAAGGAACACAACAATTTCTACTTTCAGTTCAGATCTCGTATAATGTAACACACAACCATGAGAACATCAACAAATATGAACATGAGTACATCAACCATAACATTCCAAGTTGTCTAGGGGCAGCCCACGCCCACCTAATTTAATCGACCTCCCTGGACCGTCCCGGCAATACAACCCCTAGCAGTGAGTCCGGCAACGATCATGAGGGTTTTTAACTTATTACATTTTCATTCTAATTAATCTCTCGAGCCGTTACCGGCAATACAACCACCATGGGAAATATCGAGTGCTCCTCACTCGGAGGTTGCAAAGCTCCGGTGACCAAGGCTTGCCATCAGATAACCCTATAGTGGTGATTCCGGCAATGACCACGCGGTGATAAGGGATGGTGACACGCTGAAGATCGGGTTGGTGCAGCGACAAAACTTCGAGCTCCTGGGTCGCCATCACCCTGCATTTAGCACCAACCGTACCCATTGTGCACGCCCTCGGCTCTCTCAACTCACTTAAGCAATTTTAGTTGAAGGGGCAGTAAGGATGTTCTCAACATAAAGATACGTCCTACACATACTAGTGTGCTCAACAACACATACGGCATCCAAATAACATCTACATACAAGCACACATATAGAGAGAGCATACGCAAGAGTACGGAAAGTAAAATGCAACAAGCTCTGCTTGCCTTGGCCGTAGAATTCCTGATCTTGCGTGAGGTTGTGAGCCTGGTTGTCTCCCTCTTCGAGTCCTGTTGTGAACGATTCGAGGCGCCGGAAAGAAACGGCAAAAGAAGACCATAAGACTCAGCATGTATGCATGATGAATGGACAATGCTGGATGTAGGTGTCTAAGGTGGTGCGCCGATATATATATATAACTCTAGGTTGACTGACATGTTCCGGGTTTTAGGTTTAATTGACCTGTCGTTATCCTACCATGCATGCATGTTAAGTTATGGTGCAACAGGTGTTTAGGGCTCATTTGGTCGACTCGTTGTCGTAGGTGAGAACATGGAGTCGCGATTATTTACTGGCCGTTAGGCGATTTGTGACACTAGCTATTTTAATTTGGCGGTTAAGCTAGATGTTCTAGGTTCATATTCTTGGGGGTCATTTACATTCTTTTACGAGTTCTACAAGCTTCCTCATATTTAGCATTTCCTGTCTTCTTCTTAGTAAAGAACAAGGTATTGGAAATCTTATTCCGAATATGATCTCAGCATCTAAGAACAACAAGTGGTTTCATCATGTCATCTTTATAGATATTACATTTCGTAGTTAATCAGTGTTCGTTGCATGGTCCCACATATCATAGAACTAGGTACTCATTCCTTTTTATTTAAACTTATCAGCATATGGTGTATGAGATTGTCCTTGACCCAGCTAAACCTAAATTATACTACATCTACCCAATGAACCGTTAGACCATGATTGCAGTAATCGGCATATCGACCATTGGTTCGCTTAATTGCCATTTAGCTCGGGTAGAAACAATTGCCGAAAGTTACTAGCGTTTTAAGTTTGCTAACCAAGGACTAACCTCTAACCAACTCTGTCTCTCCTCGCTACTGTTTTGCGTTAATAATTATTCAGAATGCCTAGTAGGTCAGGACATTGGCTATTTGACTGAACGTTGTTTGCCCGAGGTAGTTAAGTATAGTGATTCTAATTGACTTTCACCTATGCAGCAATTAACTGCGTCTCACTAGATTGGTTCACTAACCATGGTCACTCATATTAGCATACTACCGAGTCTTCCCTTACATCAACTAGGTTTGACAATCATCGAGCTAATTGTTGCGGCAAGGTGTTCGCCGATCCAACTTGTGCTTCATCAATACTTGTTGGCTGCCATGAATCTAACTAACGATCACAAGTCATACACAATCATCTCAGTTGTTCATTGATTGATTATTGCTATTGCTTAGCGCATAGAGCATGACCAACTTCATCGCTAACTAATAAGCATATTGATTTCTTGAGTGTGTTGGAAGTCGTCGCTATCCCAATACAACCAATCGTAGTTACTACTGATGTCAAAATTTAATTTACGTTCTTACCCGATGTTCTATCCTGGAAATGCTTTAGCAGATTAGTAAATGTTAACTAATAATCCGTCACATGAATTAATCGAATGCACTAATTATATAGCAAATCATGTACTAATCTACTTTACTCGATAATCCGGGCAACATAATCTGTCATACTAATGCATTTTCATCCGACAAGTATTTAGTAAACATGGATACACTTTGTAATCTGAACAAAATTTAGACAGGGTTTACGTCAATTGACTATCACCACAGATTACTCGCTGATTACCAATCCGAGCTCCAACCGGCTATACTGGCTGCATAATCACACTAATCGATGTTTAGGACTTGTCCGACTCGACCAGCATTGCTCTGTTCTACCCTACCCTACCACTGCACTAATTATACACGGTCAGTTTACTCGATTTCAAAACGAACTCCGGTGCTGGCCATAACAACAAAGGCTGAAGATGCGGTGAGGCACTGACCACGGCGGAGTAATCAGTCACGGCGGCGTCATGCTGGGGTTGGGGAAGAAATCGGGTGAGGAGCCGGGCGTGGAGGCGCTGAGGTCGTCGGCGGCAGAGACGGAGCTCGAGCTCGCAGGGTGCTGGAGCGGGCTCCTGGTGGCGTGCGGTGGCGATGGGCAGCTCGCCGGCCACCACGGGAGGAGGCGAGCCCGGAGCTCAAGCGGCGGGTGGAGCAGCGGGCTTGGGCCCGCGGTGCTCGGGGAGGAGCGTGGCAGTGGCGCGAGCGGGGGCCAGGGGGGCGAGCGGCGCTCGGTGGCAGAGGGGATGGGGAAGAGCGGCAGGAGGAGGAGAAGGGCCGGGGGCGAGCTGGGCAAGCAGGGGAGGATGGCTTGCTAGGAGAGAGAGGTCAGAGGGAACCCGGCCAGAGGTAGAAGATGATGAATAGTAGAGGATTGGAAAATAATTGGCAGGGTGCTCAAATCCTTGTGCATGTCAAAATTTCTTGGAGGATTGGAAAGCTCAGGAGGTGGGGAATCTAGTGGTATAACATGCATAGCTCAAATCCATGATTTTGGATGGGATTTGGAAGGAAGAAGATAGCTGGTCTTGTTGGTGTTTTGGGGAAGAAGAAAGAGAATGAGTGTGCTGTGCGTGGAGAAGAAAAGAGAGAGAGTGGTGGTGAGGGAAATAAGAAAGGAGATGGGGAAAGGGAAGAAGGAGCTGCTGGGTGGGCCCCACGGCAGGAGAGAGGGAAGAACTTCCTCTTTTATTTTGATATCTGCTGCTCAAGGGCTAAATTAACTAGGGTTCCAAAAATAAAATTTGACTTCTAGGGCTGGAACCATTCTCCAAATATTTTTCAAAACATTAGGACTTGAAGTAAATAAGAGGGTTAACTTTTAAGGCAACATTTCATTTACACCGGAGGAGAGGAAGTTGTCCGAGAGGGAAACTGCGGGAGATAACCTGACCTTGATATACAAGTGAGCTCCAATTAACTGGTAAAAGTTTTTGATAGCTGGGTTATTAGGAACATGCATGAATTTTTGAGTCGTGAGTTTTAGTGACCTTAGTTTCGCTATTCGATTTCTGTGTTGATCTTAAGGGTACATGTTAGGGAGTTAAATCGAAATCATTGTTGAAATGCCTATATGCATGCATGTAAGGGAAGAACCCCTAATTTATTCGCGATGATCTTTACTATTCTCGTGTCGTAAATTTGGGTCAGTACAAAACCTACCCCCCTTAAAAAGATCTCGACCCGAGATCTGTAACGTTCGGCAAACAAAGGTGGGAGCTCGGTCTTGAGCCAATCTTCCTATTCCCACGTGGCCTTATCTTCGGTGTGGTTGCTCCATCGGATTTCTGAAGGGTTGAACAGTAAGGTTCCGGGTTTTGTGCTCCCTTCCGTCAAGAGTCCTTCCTGTAGTTCTTCTATCTTGGGGTCAAGGAGGGGCTACATCATACCTGCTGATCTCTGACGCTCGACCTTGTCATGGCGACCTAAATCGTACTTTGTAACGAACCGGGTAGGTTGTTGCTTTGTTTAGGGTCTACCAAGAATAATGGCGAAGGAACGGCCTTATGCTACCGAGATGGATGGATAGCGAGGATTTGGGTGTTTTAGTGAAGACCAGGTCCTTGCGTTGTTGATGGCTAGTCGTGGGGTCACTATTTGACTTTTACACCAGTTCTGGAAAGAGAAAACCAGATCAAGTTATTATTTTCAATAATAACCGTAGTCTGGGAGAGTGGGAGTGTGAGGACCTTGTCAGTCCTGCAAATTCAGAATTCAAGATCGTTGGTTCGAGTGAGAGGTGCCATGACGACCAGTTATCTCTGCTTTAACAAAGGCTGACGAAGATAGCGAGGGTAGTGGCTTCGACGCAATCGAAGTATCTGTTTATGATTACTTGGGAAGAAAGATCGGGAGCAGGATTGGGCATCTGAAAGGCTTTTCAGGTTTCATATCCTATTTCATCGAGGCTGCATGTTGGGCGTTCGATCTTTCTGTGGTTGCCTTATCTTGGGAACTCGGTGGCAGAATTCCGTTTAGGAATGGCAACTCAAATGGGTGGATTGTGTCTCTTTGGTCCTCAAAACTTGCCACTGCACCGACGGATTGGTGCTATTATGCGTATCCATCCTCTTCTTCTGGGGTTTATCTCTCTCCTCTATTTGAGCGTTCGTTCATCCTCCTTACCTCTGCTTTCTCTATACCATTTTTCGTAGGGGGTTTAGGGTGAATTATGATGCGAGATATTCTTGACTTGGCTGTTAAGCTAGATTCTCTAGAATCTTTGTTGTATTTTTCTCAGTAAAAACAAGAAGGTAATTGTTCTTGTAATTAACTGGGTGGTGAGGACTAGGAGATGACAGAGTCCATTGAGCATCATACTTAAGGGTCTTCATGCTCAGTTCAGGCTTGGGACGGATGAACAGCTGGGAAGTATTGATCAAGATGCTAGACCGAACTTATCCAGCGGAAATGTTCTGGAAACTGCGATCAGATAGTGCATAATCTCAGAGGGAGTCCAAAGAAGAACCGATGTTGGTCTCTTCAGGGCTAAGGACAGGGCATACAGGGATACTCCACTCGAGCGCACTAGAAGCAAATAGCAGGGTAGACGGTATGGGGGCCAATCCATCCCGTACTCAACTATTGACTCCGCACGCCGATGGTCGGATCGCGTTGCCTAGTACTCAACCAAAAGATTCAACGTGGACGTGAATCTATAGGAAAGGGGTGCATCACCACCAGAAGGAGGGGTTGTTACTCAACACTTAACCCCACACATTAACATCCAATCGAGATGATGGGTAAAGGCGTCGCTCAAAATGTGGGTTGGGCATTTATCCAGAGCGGATGGAGTAGTCTTACTAGAGCTGGGGGGGGATTAAATTTTGTCACAATAGAAGGATTGCACTCTCTCAAATACTCAATAGAATCCGGGCATAGGTTAGTAAGTGGTAAAGGAATAAACCACATGCGCACATAACGCTTTGGAAAATCATAGCTCACAAGGATCACCTAAACAGGAAATATGGAGAGGCCGAATTGATGATAAGGAACAGGACATGAACCTTAAAAAGACAATTTCGAGTTCGGCCAAACGACTCAATCGTTAGCCCTTTGCTAAAAGATGGAGGCATCTAATGCAAGGGATGGGATGCTTCGGAAGTAAAAAGACGGTGGTGGGAGTTAAGTTAACAGGGAGCATACCCAATACTTCCTCCGGTGTATCCTGTGCTTCTTCGGCGGTGACGTGGTTCACCTGGCCACGGCCGGCGGTTTGAGCTCTATTAGGGGCTGGTTTCTTAGTTTGAGGTCCTCGACTGGCTTGTCTGGCTTGTCTGCGCTGAAGGTAGCAACGATTTGCATAGTGCCCCATAATTCCGCATTTGTAGCATTTCACCCTGCTCAAATCCTTAACGGGTTGCAGCTGCCTTCCTTGGGGGCGAGACTGAAATCCTTGCTGCAATGGACGGGGTGGTAGTGGCTGCCACACTCGCGGCCTTTGAGAGCTACTTGCAACAGACCTCTGCGCCTCTCGCTCACGCTTGCGGTCCTGTTGGAGGACGGATTCCTTTGCTTCAATGTTGATAGCTTTGTTCACCAGGTGTTGGAAGTCACGTACATCGGCGATAGCCAGCTTGGCTTGCATTTCATGGTTCAGCTTGCCCATGAATTTCTCCATCCTGTCCTCATCGGTGGAGACTTCTCGAGGTGCATACCGTGCTAAGTGGTTGAATTCATAGAGAAACTCTAGCACCGACTTCTTTCCTTGTCGGAGATCGTGGAACTCTTCCTTCTTTAGGGCCATGATACCGGCAGGGATGTGGAAATCACGGAAGCCGGTTCGGAACTCGGCCCATGTGACCACATGACCGGGGGCTTGGATAGCTAGGAAATTCTCCCACCAATCTGCGGCAGCGCCTTCGAGGTAGTGGGAGGCGAAGTTGACTTTGTCGTCTTCCGTACATTGAGCTAGTTGAAGCTTCCTTTCAATCGTGCGGATCCAATTGTCCGCCTCTAGCGGGTCATCAGCTCGGTCAAAGGTTGCTGGTTGAGTTCTCTGAAATTCAGATAGACTGCCTCTGCCTTGACCACCTCCTGCGCCTTGGTTACGCACTAGCTGGTCTAAGATCCGGACCAACAGATCGGTAATGTTGGGTTGTCCTGCCCGGCCGGGGCAGTCCCCCGCGGCGGGCGAAGCCGCCGAGTCGGCGCCGGCGGCAGAGCCGCCCTGCCCCGATGAAGCGGGGCCCGCCGCAGCAGGCGTCGGACCGGCGGCGGAGCTGCCTTGTTCCCTCCAGGCAGGGCCCGCCGGTGCCCTCCGCCTCTTCATGCGGAGGGGGACGTCATCTTCATCCTCGTCCTCCTCCGGGGCCCGCGCACTCGGTGGAGGAGGGCGGGGGGCCACGACCGCCGAAGCCTTCCCCTTGGAAGGACCGGCGCCCCTCGAAGACCCGGCGCCGGAGGAAGAAGCCCCGACTGCTCCCTGCGGTGGCGCCCCGCCGCTCGGGACGTCGGCATATCGTGGCTGGTTCCATATCTCGTTCTCCGGGAGGGGAGCGTTGGAGCAGAAGCCGAACAAGACCTGCCGAAACACAAAGGCAGGTCCCGAGTGAAACTCGGCGAAGAAATGAGGAAAGAACCAAAGAGGCAGGCCTCAGTTACTTACGTCACTCGGCGGGTTCGCCCGGCTGAACAGTGGCGGCCGCCGGGAGAAGTCCAGACTCGTCCCCTGGGCCAGGATTCTCTCGAGCCGGCTCTAGACCTCGCCCTCCGTAAGCTCCTCAGCGGACTCCCGGGTCGCGTCACTGTCACGGACCCGGAATCCACATGTGATTAGGGGAACGCGAAGTCGCCAAGGACCGAAGGACTCGTCCGCCCGGTGGCACGGTACCTGCGCCGTACGCACCGAGGCGGAACGATCCGACACCCGCGGCGAGCGAGCCGGCCGGAAGCGACCAACCTTCCCAGAACCACATACGGATCCCAGATTCCGGTGAAGAGTCAGAGTCGTTCCCAAATCCTACTACGACTAGCAAGGTCGGAGGAGCCCGGCGATTCTACCCACACCCTAACCTAGCTCGAAGCTAGTGGGTCGCTCGAAAGCCCGGTAGAACGCCCACACCCTGCCTGGCCGGCACTGCATCTCAGCCAGCGGGTCACTCAACCAACACCTGCTCGACTTAGTAGAAAATGGTACGGCTTCGGTCCTTCACGGCATACCCATACACTTCATATCATTCACGCATTGTGCAGGGGCAGCCTGGAATAACAACTCGGATATCACAGCACAAACTCTACATTACGATATTAATAATAACTGTCCACGTTGGGACGACATATTACAATAGTCGGTTATATCCAAACACATATCCGAGTACGGAGAAGTTAAACAACAGCGGAAGCAACATAAATGAGACCCACAGCGGCATAGTGACCGCTGACCAAAATCCACATCTATCCCATGAGTCGATAGCCAACCAAGGAAACCGGAAGCTAGGCGGAATTGAAGTAATCCTCGACCACTGGCTCACCTGCAATGATCTAGGAATATCCTAGGTGAGTACGAAGGTACTCGCAAGACTTATTCGTGCTTGATTAGATGTCCTACACATGCTAGTATAGCAACAATTAAACATGATGCAAATTGAGCTAACGAGATTAAAGCAAAACATGGTATGAATAACAATAAGGAAGGAACACAACAATTTCTACTTTCAGTTCAGATCTCGTATAATGTAACACACAACCATGAGAACATCAACAAATACGAACATGAGTACATCAACCATAACATTCCAAGTTGTCTAGGGGCAGCCCACACCCACCTAATTTAATCGACCTCCCTGGACCGTCCCGGCAATACAACCCCTAGCAGTGAGTCCGGCAACGATCATGAGGGTTTTTAACTTATTACATTTTCATTCTAATTAATCTCTCGAGCCGTTACCGACAATACAACCACCATGGGAAATATCGAGTGCTCCTCACTCGGAGGTTGCAAAGCTCCGGTGACCAAGGCTTGCCATCAGATAACCCCTAGTGGTGATTCCGGCAATGACCACGCGGTGATAAGGGATGGTGACACGCTGAAGATCGGGTTGGTGCAGCGACAAAATTCTTCTTCCTCCTGGGTCGCCATCACCCGGCATTTAACACCAACCGTACCCATTGTGCACGCCCTCGGCTCTCCCAACTCACTTAAGCAATTTTAGTTGAAGGGGCAGTAAGGATGTTCTCAACATAAAGATACGTCCTACACATACTAGTGTGTTCAACAACACATACGGCATCCAAATAACATCTACATACAAGCACACATATAAAGAGAGCATACGCAAGAGTACGGAAAGTAAAATGCAACAAGCTCTGCTTGCCTTGGCCGTAGAATTCCTGATCTTGCGTGAGGTTGTGAGCCTGGTGGTCTCCCTCTTCGAGTCCTGTTGTGAACGATTCGAAGCGCCGGAAAGAAATGGCAAAAGAAGACCATAAGACTCAGCATGTATGCATGATGAATGGACAATGCTAGATGTAGGTGTCTAAGGTGGTGCGCGGATGTATATATATAACTCTAGGTTGACTGACATGTTCCGGGTTCTAGGTTTAATTGACCTGTCGTTATCCTATCATGCATGCATGTTAAGTTATGGTGCAGTAGGTGTTTAGGGCTCATTTGGTTGACTCGTTGTCGTAGGTGAGAACATGGAGTCGCGATTATTTACTGGCCGTTAGGCGAAGTGTGACACTAGCTATTTTGATTTGACGGTTAAGCTAGATGTTCTAGTATACACGTATTGGGAGATCGTTAACATTCGTATGAGCTTCTATAGGTTAAACCAACTTTAGCATTTCCTGTCTTCTTCTTAGTAAGGAAGTAGTAGGTCAATTATCCTCACACCCAACTGGAATTGTTTTATGGAAAGTGACAGGCGTACGTGGTAACTAAATGACAGTGGGGATCAGACAACTAGATTAAACATTCACGTTCAGAGACAACATGTGCAACTAAGGAATCAGCTAGAGTACACTTGTATTTTCACATGGTTTACTTATTGCGGTGGTCAGCTGAGCTAGGCACCAGGTAACCTGGTTTCGAAAAATAATTATTCCCTATATCACATGAATAGCTAACACTTACAGTGAGGAATATTGTCCTTAAGTTATCAGCATTGAAGTCTGCTTGCCTTACGCTGGATTAGTGTGTTAACTTACTAGCCCTTAGTAGGTTTAAAATAGTTGACATCCACGAACCCAACTGGTGGTTATTGGGGCCATCGGTATACTAATTTGTCTAACCTTACTCATGGGTAATGATCAAGCTTGTTAGTTGTGTTTCCACGGCAAGACACGAGGTTTAGTCGATTCTGCATCTAATAATGGGGATTAGCTAAGCATCTCTAACGATACCTCAATAATTAGTTATTTTTCCGAGGTAGCTAAAGCATTACGTATACTACTCAAGCCTAGCTCTAACTAATCCTGTCGTAGTTACGGTCCTGTCTTTGGATGTACTCGAAAACAGCAATATGTTAGATGCTAGCTACGTTCGGCTTTAACCGCAATTAACTTACGGGTCATGCGTTTATCCGGTTAGTTCATCCTACAGGTAAGGGTGGTTAGTTAGTCATCTTTGGTATTTCTAATATATCATACTATCAACTGTACTGGTTAGCACTTAACAGCTTAGTACATATATGGACGAAATTAACTCAGCATTGTGAAATGGGTAATACGTGAGCAATTCGGATCCAGTATTGGGCGATAAAATGGTTGGTATATACCGCTGTCTAAGCGCAATTAACTGGTTCAAATCAAGATGCTAACCTGGTTCTGATGACATTAGAGTTTCAATTAAGTCTCAATGTTGATTAGTCAAAGTAACCATGCATGTCCATCACGTTAGTTCGATCCCATTCATGTCATGAACAGAGTAACTCATACCACTAAACATATAAGGTTCTTCCTATTTTTCTTCCATAAGAATCAACGGGAAACGACTGAACTCAGCTATGCCCTAGAGACAGCCATCGGTAACCAGTTCATTAATTTTAGACGTTAATCAGTGAGCTTTAAGAAATAATTAGACCGGTAAGGGAGATAGAACCTAACTACCTTGGTTAGGCCGTTATTTGCCCTGGTTAGCATAACAGAGAGGAGGAAGAACTCGCCGCTTGGCTCGAGACGCCAGAGAAGAACCGCTGGGTCGGCGGTGATGCGAAGTCGAGGAGCTTGGGGATTTTGGGGATTCAATCGAGGTCGCCGGTGGCCTGAGCTCGGCTTGGCGTTGACGTTGGCGAGGACGGGGACGAGCAACGCTTGGAGGCGACGACCGAGTGGCACGACGGATTGGGGGACAAGGCACGGCCGCTCCCGAGCTTGGTGACGAGGCGGCGCACGGGCACGAGGTGGCGGCGCCGCTTCCTCTGGTCTTCCCGAGCTACGGAGGGGCGGAGCGGAGCACCGGCTTGAGGGGGCGTGGGGCAAGGCCCACGGGGCCGCCGGCGAGAAGAGCAGCGGCGGCTCGGCTGCTTGGTCTGGAGGCACGCGGCGAGGGAAGCAAGGCCAGGGAGCGGCGGCGACTGGGTGAAGCAGCGGGGATGGGGAAGAGCGGCAGGAGGAGGAGAAGGGCCGGTGGCGGGCTGAGGCAAGCAGGGGAGGATGGCTTGCTAGGAGAGGGAGACCAGAGGGAGCCCAGCTAGAGGTAGGGGATGATGAACAGTAGCTATGAAGAACTTGGAAAATAATTGCAGGGTGCTCAAATGTGCATGCATGTGGATGATTTTTGGAGGGATGGAATGCTCAGGAGGTGGGGGGTCTGTAGGTATAACATGCAGAGCTCAAATCCATGGTTTTGGATGGATTTGGAAGGAAGAAAAAGAAGACATGGTTGGGGATTTTGGAGGAACCGATGGAGCAAGTGAGAGTGAGGAATGCTTACTGTGGTGCTGCGTGGGGAAGAAGAAGGCAACTGGAGGTGGGACCCACTGCAGGTAAGGGAGGTAAGAGAAGCTATTTTATTTCTTTTTCATTTTGCTTTTGTTTCTCTACTGACTTAATTTATCTCTATTTTGCTTAGGGCCATTTTTGGACAAGAGAAGGAATTTTAGAAAAATAATCTTAAGGTGTACAGATTCAGTTTTGGACAAAAAGGAATTTAGAAGAAAAATATGCGGTAAGCTATGTATATACAGATCCATTCCAGCTTGTACTCGGATCGAGTAATATTAACGTAGACTTTGGATTTATTGATGCTTAAACATTTTATACGCGTCGTAGCGTCGAGGGTGCCTCCTCCGGGATTAGGTATAGCCAACCGAACTAACCCGAATTTACCATGAACTATTAATCTTGGCCATTAGCATCGTAGGTATTTCAATTAACTTGCGTAAACATGTATTCATCCGAACACAGGATAACAGCACTGAAATAAGATGGAACCAATCGAGGGCTGGGAGGTGAGGAACATGTACGGGTTTTAGAATCGTGAGTTTTAGTGGCATTAGTTTTTGCTGATCGATCTCATGTTAACCTTAAGGGCGCATGTTAGGATTTTTAATCGAAATCATTTCTGAAGTATCTATATGCATGCATGCGAATGAAAGAAATCGTTTATGTTCGTGAAGACTTTCACTGATCTCGTATTTTGAAAATAGGGTCACTACAGTCACCTTCGCCGGTATACTCGAACATGGGGTGCGCCCGTAGCTTGGCAGGCTGTACCCACCACCGGACGAAGGTCGTGGCGACGACCGTCCCGGTGACCCCGGCCTTCATCGCCTCCTCGAGCTACGCCATTAGGACGGAGACGCTGTCCTGCTCCCTGTCGAGCAGAGGGTCCGACCAGCTCGGCTTGACCTCTGGTGGCTGGCCCGAGAAGGCTGGCAGCGATGGCTTGGGGTTGGCGCAGTAGAACCAGTAGGCGTGCCAGCCTTTATTTGACGATTGCATCGGCGGGACCGGGTAGCTCTTCGCTGCCCCGGACCTCAGCTAGAACCCGGCGCCGCCCACTACGGCCGGGTTGTCCCTGCTCGACTGTGGCTTCACCATGAAGAGGTGCTTCCACAAGGCGAAGTGGGGCCGAATGCCGAGGTAGCACTCGCAAAGGGTGATGAAGCACGCGACGTGGAGCATGCTGTTGGGGTTGAGATTGTGGAGCTCCAACCCGTAGTAGTAGAGCAGCCCCCGCAGGAATGGGTGGACGGGCACCAAGAACCCCCGCTCGAAGAAGGGGCCGTGGATGACAAGCTCGCCGGTGTTCGGAGTAGGGATGGTCTCCCCCGCGGCGGCACACCACTCGACCAATTCCTTCGGCGGCAGCAACCCGAATCGCTCAAGGATCACCAACCGCGTCTCCGTCGCCATCGACTTCACCCATGGGGCCATTGGACCGGTGGGTGACTCCCCTTTGCTTAGCAGCTTCCACACCAAGGTGTCCTCTTCGGCTTTGGTCGGATCGGCTTCCCAATGCGGGGATTGCATCCGAGGTGGCTGAAGTGGAGGTTAGGGTTTTGGGCGGAGCGACGCGTACGGGCGGATTTGGGAGAAGAGAAGGCGAAGAGTTCGGGCGCAAGAAGAAGAAGAAGCCGAATGGATGCATGGGTCAAACCCGCGATCTCTTTAGAATATAAAGGGATGGGCCGAACGGTTCGGTTTCCCCACATCCGCACGCACCCGGATTCACCGCGCCCCATGATGCACCCCTTCAGATTCCCTCACGCGCGTTTCTGACGGGCCACGTCGCGTCCTTTTCGCGCCCATAACCTAGCGGCGCTGCGATTCGTGCTGGCTAATGAAGGGAGATCCGACGGTTGGCCTCCCAGGCTTAATGACCCGACGGAGTACACCTCCACTAAACGACGACCGAAGCGTATTTCCCACAAATCACTAGCCGGTTTGCCGGATGAATCGGAACTGGGCGGTTCGGTCATGAAGGGTATCAGAGGCTGGCCTCAAGTAGGAACGTAGTCGCCTGAGTACACCCGAGTGAGGGGCAGTAATGGCATGCCTCCCGTAGGCCACAAGTCGGATGCTGAGCAACTCGGACCTGCCGAGCTTTTGAGTCTCGGAGGCTCTGGTATCTGGGGTCCCCAGATTCAGTGGAATGACCCGGTGTAAGGCTTCGTAACTTAGGAACCTATGCGCCATGGCTTGTTTCTCTGGTTCTGACACGAATTTCGGAGGCATTCCTTCAGGGGACTCTAGCTGGCCTTAACCCACTCGGAAAGGCTGGGTGCTACTCGGGAATTCAGTCGGGATTCATGGGCATGCCCCATGCTGGGTTATCAGCCGGTCCTTGTCCATTAGGATGGGCCGGGTGCCACTAGAGCTTACCCGTTAATAGCTCACCCGCCTTAACATTCCTGCCTTACGGGTGAATGTTACTTGGCTTTAATTGTCTTTTCTGCAGGAGCTCAATTAGTCCTTCGCAATCTCCCGGTAAGCCAAAGTCAGTCGGAAAGCTCGGCCAGAGGTGAAGACCGGAAGCAGTGAGATCGTGAAGGACTCGGGGGCTACTGATGATGACATGGCACCCGGGTATCATCAAGGAGGACGAATCCGGCCCTCTGGCCACGGGATGGGCCGGGCCGACTACTCGGAGTCTGACTCCTACACGGGGGCGCCTCATCAACGTGGAGTACAAGACATGGACTAATACCTGTCCGGTATACCTGGAATCAGTTGTAACAAGTTAGGAAATCAATCTGTTAACCGATTCGGACTATTGTAACCCTACCCCGGTAGCCTATATAAGGCCCGGTAGGGGACCTCCGATCGGCAGTACTCTCTAGGTCATAGACAACCTCCCTTGTTTCTAAGTCCAAGCAACCTCAAGATCGAATCTCCAGGGCTTGCGGCACTCGGGATACAAGCTATACTAGCCACCAGAACACAGGACGTAGGGTATTGCCTCTCCGTGAGGGCCTAAACCTGTCTAAATCCTGTCTCCCGTGTGCACCCATCCTGATTTGCTGTGCTCACGCCGCCCCATAGTTAGTATTGCCGGAATAATACTCCGACAGGGGGAATGATGCGGACATCACCTCCATCAAGGATGACAAGAGCCCAAATCCACCCTTGCAACCTATTGGACCAATGACAAGGGCTCGAGCCAAGGCTATACAACATGAGGTGACTCTATTCCTTGATACATCTCCCCTTGATTTGAGCATGAATGGTATGCTACCTAATGCTTTGATTCTTTGCTTGCTAAGGTATGAAGGAGCAACCAAGTGGAAGAGCCCACTGACGAGCAACAGGACTGAGGGAGAGACGCCAAGAATCAAGTCCCCAAGCTCCAAGCCGAACCCCAGCCGGACTGCTGCTTCGGAACCCCCGGATGTGCATTAACAGTGAAGACCCGGACTGTCCGGCTGAGGCCCAGACCCTCCGGATCCGAGCCGGACCTCAGCCCGGACCCTCCGGGTGGGTGTCCGGATCTCCTCTGGAAAACCCGGACCTCAACCCGGACACTCCGGCTGAGTGTCCGGATCCCCTCTAGAAATCCCGGACCTCAACCCAGACACTCCGGCTGAGGGTCCGGATCTTCTCTGGAAAACCCAGAGTTTAGCCCGGAGGTCAGCCCGGACACTCCGGCCACCCGGACAGTCCGGCCCCAATCCGGACAGTCTGGATCTGCCTGCGCGCAGAAAAACGGGCCACGGCCCATGTAATCCCTTAAGTGGCGGGTTAGACTATAAATACCCCGTACCTCTCCCTAATTAGGATTTAGACTGATTGTTAAGACTAAAAGTGAGCTTAGCTCCTAATCTAGGGTTCATCCCTCTAGGTTTGGGAGTTCCACCTTAGGCCTTTCTTTCCTTTGGATTGAACGGATCGGCGCGTGCCTCCGAGTGGTAAACGTAGCATTCAATTGAGAGCTTGGTTGATTTGGTTCCTAGTTCCCCAAAGGCTTTCTCGTTGGAGTTTATTGTTGGGGTGGGTTTCCATCTAGGCTTAGCTAGTTATCCTTTGTCCAAATCGTGAAGATCGGGAGCCCTCCGTATCACCTTGATTTGAAGAGATCAGGATCTCACAGGATAGGAGTGCCTCTTTTGTTATTGGGACCATCTGCTTGATTGTCCCTAGGGTCCTGAGGAGAACTCCTTGGGTTTAGGGGCGGATCGTCCACTTCATTCTCATGAGAAGGTAGACGCTGAGATCCGTTCTTGATTGCGAATACTTCTCAGGGACATCGTCCGCTGGAAGTAGAGTCCAGATCCATCACAAATCTGTCTTCAGAGATGACCTCCGGTAAGCTTCGTCGGCCATCCAGGTGGTCGGAACATGGGGGTGATAACCCTGACATAGGGCTCGTGCTGCTTGTGCGATTACCCTAGCATACTCATCCATCAACTAGTTTACATCATTCTCGAACTCATCATCGGGTGAGAGATCGTCGAGATCTACTGGGTCATTCCTTGGCTCCTGATCAGTCGGAGAGGTGAAGTTATCATAAAACCCCTCGTCCGAGAAGCCAGTTCTTGCCACAGCTTATGTGATACATTGCTATCAATAGCCGCGATCCTGCAATCGGCACCATCTGTCGATGATCGGTAAATCACTGATCCTACGTAATATGTGGAGAAAAGAGAGAAGGGATTGTATTTGGAAGCTGATCACAAATCAAGCCACTGGCGACAAGATTTATACAAGTTCGGACCTCCCTCAGGATAATAACCCTATATCCTATTGGTCTATATTTATCTCGAGACAAGGTACAAGAGGGTGTCTCTAGTCCTAGATGAGATCTCCAACTAGTCGAAGGTGATTGTCGAGGATGATCTTCCTTTTTACTTGCTCGGAAGTCGTCAAGCTAATTTTTTGGCTTGATTGTTTAATGCAATATAAATGACTATACAAACAATTTATCTCAAGTTAAACATAGCATGAAATATTTATTCAAAGCAAGTGAACCACTTGATAAACCCTTCAAATTGATCCATTCTCAGATCTGAACATATGTGAAGAATCATCACAACAAATTCCATACTTAACACCTCTAAGTCATATATGTCTTAAAGGAAATCAGGGATAGGGTTACACCACCCAAAATCCTAGCTAATGTAGAGTTGAGGAAGGGTTACACAACCCTAAACTCAAATGCCAAGTGTTTTTGATGTGTTATTTCATAATTGGCCTGCCAAGACCACCCAATGCCATGGGTGAAGGAAAAGAAACCACTTGATAAACCTGAAATCCCTCAATGGGTATCAATTCTTGGCTCTCACATCTCACTTCATAAGTGTTCAAGTATTTGATCAGTCGATTTGAAAGTCATCACCTTGCTGGTCATGAGCAACAACCAACTCCTAATCATGCTAGTAACATCATGTTTAAACAAGAATCCATAATCAAAAGCATATAAACAAGCAGACTCATCTACTATTCAACCATAGCATAAACTAACAAGAATATTGCCAACAATTTGCATGCTTGCCTTGCCATTCGGAGTTTTGCACCTACTGAGGATCGCCTTTGTAGTATGCGTCATTGCCAGGTTCTACCGCAAGCAAAACCGAAATGTCAGAAAGGATGAAACGAAGCAAATAATCAATACCAGTCAAAATCAGAGGGTGATTAGTGCCTAGGTAATCTAACCTTAATCCACCTGTAACAATTGATGGCTGTACCAACCATAACGGTCATTTCGGATGTAATGGTTAGACTGGCCGTAATGGTCGTACTAACCAAAATGGTCAGACCGATCTGATGTACGGTCAGACCGATTGGCATCCCGCTTGCACAACGCCATGCTCCAGTGAGCACTCGTGCGGCCAGCTCAAGGCACGTCCCAGTGAGCTTCCTGCGTGGTTCAACTCCAGACGACGCCACGAGTTCATTTTTGTGCTCGTCAGGGTTGGAGAATCGCTGGAGTTGGCAACACGGTGGTCGCCGGTGGCCACCGAAATAGGGGAAAAGGCTTGAGCTAAATCTAGCAAGAAATAGGAGAAATTGAGAGGGTTAGAATGTAGGGCTCACCATAGTATTGTGAGGGTGCTTAGTTGAGGCAACGGTGGACAGCACGGTCGGCTCAGCAGCGACGCCTCACCGAGCTCGATGATGAAGAGGGGTTCTGCTGGCGGGGGATGAGCTTCATACCATCTTCAGTAAGGCGACGAAGCTGGGCTTGAGGCATGAGGTTTGCCGGAAGGTGTTGCGGGTGAAGTGGCGGATCTAACCGGAGAAGAAGAAGATAGAAAATCAGCATTGTCATGGTGTGATGAGTGGAAGAGAAGGCAAAAAGAGAGCCTAGGATTGGAGCGGTGCGGATCAACACCGTTGGCGCGAAGAGGAATCACTGGATCAGTAATGTTGATGATGT
The DNA here is from genome assembly GCA_019208055.1 of Stipa capillata. Classification (NCBI taxonomy): domain Eukaryota; kingdom Viridiplantae; phylum Streptophyta; class Magnoliopsida; order Poales; family Poaceae; genus Stipa; species Stipa capillata. The sequence continues at coordinate 69,782 of JAGXJF010000600.1, forward strand.
CATGCGATGGTGAAGTCGTCAGAGTTAATAATCGCTCCCATTCCCGTCATTGCACTTGAGGTTGGGCTATGATTTGTGTGTATAGGAGAGCTGATGAGACGAGAAACTCGACAGCAGGGGCTAGGGAAGAAATGGCGAGAGAGAGATAGATAGCCGGGAGAGAAGTGAAGCGGCGGAGCTCTCAGTGGAGGAATTGACGGTGTTGACGGTGGTTAGGTGCCATAGGTGAGATGTGGCAGTCGTGGAGGGACGACAGAGTACACCGGCGTTTGGCAGAAGGGACGGTGCGATGGCACGGAGAAAGTAGCCGTCGGGCTCCTGCTCACAGGCAAGTTCTCCTTATCGGGGACAAAGAAGTGTGGAGAAAGCGCCCTAATGTAATACCCACTTTACGAT